>BHDV01065572.1:0-51617 GCA_005406045.1 Adoxophyes honmai
TAACAAATGTAAAATACTAGAGTTTAGTTAATTTTACATGTTTTAAAATTATAAAATATTGTCACTAAGTAATTTTTACCTGTTTGTGATTATGATGAAAATTTTACCTAGCGACACTATTTCCTAAACTATTGAGAAATTAAATAATTCTTAAATGCTACTATATAAAGTTTTAACACTTTATTTAAAATTCGTTGGAATCAAGTCTCTACGACCAACAAGCGATTTTAGACGATTTTTTTTCCAAAAAAAAAACTTTAAATCGCTCTACTGTAAAGTTGCCAATATGTCGCTTGGTCATTTTTGCCTTTCAACCGTCGATATGGAACTACACGTACCACGAAAACGGGCTACATTTTTTTACATAGGTACATATTATAATCACGCCTATAATCCCAAACGGGGTAGGCAGAGCACATTAAAAGTTACATACACAAAACCATAACTATCACATGTTTTTTAGAGTCACTGTTAGCGTATTTCTTAGGTTTTACATACACACCCCCGTTTCCCAAATGGGGTAGGCAGTGCACACGAAAGGCTGTAAAGACAAAACCATGACCATTTCTTAGGTTTTTAGTCAGATAAAACAAGTACAACAGTGACAGGTTGCTAGCCAATCGCCTATACCTACAACATATCTAAATAAACCTGGAAATAGGTTAGTCGTCTTTAACAACATCCACTGAAGAAATAGAGAACTTCTGAACCCAACAATAAGGCTCAATTCACACCGGAAGAGTGGCGAAGGGCGGCGTAGCGGAGCGCAGTTTCAGTGTCATGATAATTTTAACTTTATTTTCATTACAATAAGACTTATTATCGCATGAGAAACTTCCGGCTGCCCGCGGATCCGCGGGAATTCCGGCGAATTCCATAAACAAAGCCTTGCGACTGCGCGAGACGTCACGGAAATGCCCGAGGATGCTCGAGCAGTCGCGATAGCAATATCCCGCCCAGAGATCTTGACTTCCCGCGCATTCCAGCGACTTCTCGAGCAGTCGCGGGAATCCTCGCGGCTTCTCTACCGAGCGGGTCGCTGCGCTTCCCTGCCCTTCGCCGCTCTTCTGTTGTGAATTGAGCCTAAGCGTAAAACAAATAATCAACAAATAGCCGACAATATTACTTAATAAAGTTTTACTATCTGTAATAAATCTTATTATAGTGAGAAGGCAATAAAGACCGGACAGCTATACAAATATCGGAAAAGAATTAGATCTCGGAACGGAGCGAAAATGGTTTACTTAGTCATTTCGTAAACAAAACTTTACGAGCGTAGGTACTTACAACATTTCAGCGGATCTAGGCGTAATAAATACAAAACCGGCCAAGTGCGAGTCGGACTCGCGCGCTAAGGGTTCCGTGTTTCGTACCATTGACGGTAAACAAGTGTCTACCTGTAACTATTCATTGATATTGAGCAAAAATGAGCAAAAATTTGGCGTTTGATTTTTAGTACAATATTTGTTGTCATAGCTGCAACAAAAATACATAACTTGTGAAAATCTCAACTGTTTATCCTTCTTGAGATACAGTCTGGTGACAGACAGACAGACTGACAGAAAGCAAAGTCTTAGTAATCGGGTCCCGTTTTTACCCTTTGGGTGCGGAGCCCCAAAAATAATAATAACAATTCAGCTTTAACGTTGAAGAAGAAGTGGTCACGAAACCTGACATGTTTTAGTGTGCTCTGCCTACCCCTTTTGGGAATACAGGCGTGATGGTGGAGTGTGTAGGTATATCATACGAATTGGTAACAGATTTTATTGTAATTTTCGATTGTTTCTTATAATTTCTGCATTTATGATAGATATGAACCGTGTCCGATTCGGCCATTTTTACAGAAAAGTGTTCGTAGCACAACCTATTTAGGTATAGTCCAGTAGTAAAACTTCTTCCACAAACGTTGTCAACTGTTATAGTGTTCCACATCGCGCTAACGAAGTTTCGAGGATCGGTTGCATAAATACAACTTTCAACTTTTTCTCTGTGGACTTCAGTCCCAGGGCATAACATCTACCCAGCGAGATTTCTCTTTTGGAGTCTTTCCCAATAGACGGTTGAACGATCACCCTTAAAGTTAGGTTAAGTGACAACCACACGTGCCAGTAAACCTTTTAGCCAGCACGCGTGCCAGTAACTAATCCAGGACTTAAACTTTATTCGTGTCCCGAAACTAGCAATAAAGAAACGTCGGCTTAATTTGGTAATTTGGAGGCTATAAAATGTGTATCCGCCTCGGAACGTATACAATCGTTCCAAGGCTGCCGTCGCTACATGAGGCGGCCATTTTGTATTGTGTACGCGCCCTAGGACCCGGGGCCTATACCACAAACCTTCCAATTACAATTCTACGAATAACTCCGTGTGGTGCCGGGTTAGAATAGCTTCTCCTCCCCTTTTCTTCCAGTGGGTGTCGTAAGAGTCGACTCTGGGAAAGGGTTAGTGTATTGTGGGCGATGGGCTAGCAACCTGTCACTGCAATATCACGTTTAACCATCTGGTTACCCTGAAATTGCTAAACGTGGCACTGGATTTTTGAATTCATGTGCACTGCCTACCCCTCTTGGGAATACAGTCGTAGATGTATGTATATGCATATATATTATGTATGTATTTATCTTTTGAAGGGCCTGTGTACGCTAACAGTGACCCCATTCAGGTTATAAGATAACAAATTAAAAATAATACCATACCCAGGCCCGCATAAAAAGCATACCTGATTATCATACATATTACACTGTATGAAATCGACGACAAACATAGATATACCCTAACAAACGTGCGTGGGCGACAAACATGATAAAGCCAGACAACGGACGTGCTTGCAAAACACTCGCATCTACCAAATTACATTAATATTAAAAATAATATGTCATACTTACCCGCGAGCCTGTGTTGTTTAAACATTTATAGGTACTTATTTACACTGCTTTCAGCAGTCGTGAAAGAGCTTTTTATATTTAAGGAAAAATTTCAATTTCATTTAGGCAAGTACCTACATGCTTCACTATAGTAAGTAGGTACCTCTCATTATAGTAACGTGTCACTAATTATAGTGCCTCTTAGCTTAAAACCTAAAAAATATGCTAAAAGTAGCTACGAAACACGAAAGCTATGTAGCATTTATGTAGCATCCATGTGAAATTTTGTGTGCTCTTTGGGAGTACAGAGGCATGATGTACCTACATAGATGTATGTATTTTTAACCGTTAAAGTCGAAGTACTACAAATGCTAGTAATGTTCATTTGAATACCCCTTTTAAATGGAACTAATCCGGAAGCCAGTGGAAAGGCTTAGGGTGACGCGTTTTTCTACCATTTCCTAGCATTACTGGCATACAACTTACATGCCTACATTTTTATACAACAACAGTGTAAAATTGATCAGGAAAAGAGACAGTCACCTATTTAAAAAAATAAGTGAAAATTAAAATAATCTGTTTGTGGTTACTTAAAAAGTACAGCACTCATAATATTTTATTGCAAAATTCGCCTTCAGATCATACCATCAAACTACATACATACATATCGTCACGCCTCTTTCCCACAGGGGTAGGCAGAGACTACTTTGTTCCACTCGCTACGATCCTGACATACCTCTTTTGCTGCATCCACATTCATTAATCTTCACATAAATGCTCGTCGGTTTCGGGTACTCTTCACCTGACCTGTTTCTAAAACGTCCGCGATTTGGTCACGGAACGTGCGTCTAGGTCTTCCCCTCCCACTGCACCCATCCACATTCCCCCTACAAACTACACTTATGTATAAAGCTCTCATTCGCCCAATTCAGACAACAATAACAACTAATTGACGCTTGACACCCCAGATTTTACAACAGTTAGTTCTATAACTATAAACTCCATCCCGTTTTGATTTTCCTTTCATAATTTCTATCACGTACCAACTTAGTCTCCTTATGAATGGGTCCTTATCTAAGTTACAGCAATTTGGACCCCGTGCCCTTTACTACAATGGTTAAAGTTGAGTGAACACTTGGGACAGGCGCCTAACAATCTGTAATCTCGGGAACTAGGGATCAAATTAATATTTTGTTGTCACAACCTGTTTGGAAAGATTTTCTAACGATGATAACAAACTAGTTATTATCTAATATGAGTACGTAAAAGTACTTCTTTATATTTTTTAATTTTGAGCAAAACGAGTGTTTTTCCTACACGACACTAAACAACCGTCGCCGTTTGCCGTGTGGTGCCGGGTTCAGAATAACACCTGTCATTACACATATAATTATGGTATATTTTAGGCGACAGGCTAGGAACCTGTCACCATAGTACCTCTGAAAACCTAAAAAAAAAACAGTCTAGAAGTGGTTATGAAATGTGATTTTGTAATGGATTTGTCTATGTAGCATTGTGTGCTCTATCAACCGCAAAACAGGCGCAATGTATGTATCACACTAAACAAAGAATAGGGTTTTTGAACATTTTTGAAATATATTTTTAATAAATTCTTCATTATGTAATAAACTCGATATATTAGTATTTCCGGATTCTTGTCTGTATTAACAAAGAAAATAAATATTAAAGTTCAAATTCTCAAACTCATGCCAAAAACGGTGTTTGACGTCAAATGCAAGTAAACAAAGGCACCACACAAAGAAGCTGTCAAAATTGTCATGTCAAATTATTAATATCCACTTTGACCACAGATACCTTTCATGGTATGTGACGTCATCAATCAATCGCAAGCGTTTCAGTCACAGATACATTATTAACGAATATTAGAAATTAATAGAACAAAATACTCTAAAAATGCATAATATTTTGAACAAAAGAAAGTGAAATATGTTTAATTTTCCTATAATCTGTTAGGATGGCCACAAATTATAGTTTATTTTTACTGTTGTCAAAGACCCTATTATGGATTGACTGCGTTCGGACAGTCCGATTCGAGATTCCGAACGGAAAAATTCCGAATGTGTGTGGCCGGCCTACGTCTTTTACCAAATAAACGTAGCAGATACTCGTAGGATCCAGACAGCGCTTGCAAAGGACAAAGTTCTGTGACTTTCCAAAGCAGTAACTAAACTTGTTTCATGCGAGGACACCGCCCATTGGCAATTACTGCGACGTCACGTCCACACGACATTACTCCACTCTGAGATGAGTGTGGATTCAGGAGAGAGACTTCATGATTGGTATTGCAAATTAACAGGCATTTTTTGTAAAGGTTTTCAGACTGGTTCAAATATTTACGCTCAATTTCCGGCCATTACATATACAGCGATCGAGTCTCCTACGCACAAAAAGTCTGCGTGGATTGTATGCATTGTGCGCCGGACTTTTTGCGCGTCGTGTGCCTTACTGCATATAATTCCATAGGTTCTATTTTTAGGTTCTTTTTTCACCCCGTGTGGTGCCGGGTTAGAATAGCACCTCCCCCTTTCTTCCCGTGGGTGTCGTAAGAGTCAACTCTGGGAAAAGGTTAGTGTATTGTGGGCGATAGGCTAGAGACCTGTTACTGCAATATCACGTTTAACCATCTGGTTACCCTGACATTGCTAAACGTGGCACTGGATTTTTGAATTCATGTGCTCTACCTATCCCTCTTGGGATTACAGGCGTGAGAATATGTATGTATGTAGGTATGTATTCTATTGTCATAGATTAAAAAGTCCGTCGCGGATAGTCTGTCGTCTGCGCAGGGCCTCAAGTGAAAGCCTTGAGCTACCGTCAATGTACATACAGCAAGTGTCAAAAATATTTTGTTCTGAACTAATGCAAAGTTTCTACGCAACGTAGACAATGTTACTTGTCATAAATTGATCGAAATATCAAGAAAAACAAAAGACAAATTGTTTACGATGCTTCGTTACCACTATCATTCGTTTACAGTAGTGCACTCGATAGCGATGACGTAAACGATTTGTATGGAGAACCTTCCAATAGTTACATTAGGCTGTCGTGGAACATCGGTACCATGGAATGAAGTACAAAATTAAATTAAATAAATTTGTCTGCTTTAAACACTATTATATAGTGGAATAAACTATCAAACTATAATAGTTATTTGCTATTAACTTTAATAAGCGCGGTGTACGGTGAAAACTCATAGTAGGGGTACAATCGGCTGGCTGATCAATTTAGGAGAGCTCTAGTCTCGAGATACAAGAAAAAGGCACGTTCGGCCACTCTCTCTGTATCGAGGGCTACGAGAAGACTTGTTACAAGTCTAGGTCATAATATTGTTCTACTTTTGAGTTTTTTTTTATAGGTATAAGCCTATTTTTCTTCTGTGCGGGGTCAGAGGAGACTATGGAAGTAAGATAAGGTGTGCTTTAGACGACATGCTAGCAAGGAACCGGGATTGTTGAGCCACTTGCCATTGTTCGCAATTTAGAAGTGTAATCAATGACCGATGTGACCGACTAGATGTCAGCTATTGGATTAGTACTACACGACCAAGTTACAAACATAGGTAAGTGGCTCAACAATCCCTGTTCGCGATGGTACGTATGTATCTTAAATTGTACTAACGTAACTACAAAACCGGAGCTAGTCATGTTTTCGACTTATTTGTCGTTTAGTGCGTTTTGCCGATCCCATTTGGAATATTATGTGTGATACATATTTATGTTTGTATGACTTTTAAAAAAAACTTTAACCTATAACCTGTAGGTACCAGTAGGTACTTATTAAGTATCACTGCCATATTTCACGGTACACCATGAAGTGAACAACCTCAAACATTGTAGAAAATTATTAAAATCATTAAGTACTAACAAATCTCGCAAGAGTTGAACAATCATTAGGTGAAATTACTCCAGAACGTATCAAAAACCAATCTGCTTCAGCAAATTTTCAGTCCATACTCCATTTACATTACATTTAGAATTTAAATTGGTTCGTAATTGAAATTCAATATGGCTGACTGAGTCTTAAACGGGAAGGGGTTAAACAAACACCGAATCCTAAAGCCGCGTCTACACTAGGCGAGCCGAGTTAGACCCCGGCAAGCTAGATGGCAAGATATTAGAAAGAGAAAGTAACTTTCAATCCTCTCTTCCTGATTACCTACATCATAAAAGGAAACCCTGTGCAAAATTTCAAGTATCTGACTCTAATAGTTTATGCCCTGCGTTGATTATGCGTCTGTCAGTCATTCAGTCAGCTTCTCCTTTTAAAATATGTGTAGACCTTAGATTCCAAGTTAAGTTTCAACTTAAGTTTCAATTTCACGTGCAAGCAGATACAGTCGAAAGAAACAGCTATATTTTATGCGTAAACTTGACTTTTGTTAGGGGGTGAACCTTCTGTACGTAGTACTATTATATTGCAATAAGGCGCAGCGCAGACGACAGAGTTTTGTGCGATCGAGTCTGCGCAGCAATAAATTGTCTGAATGGCACGCTGACAGTTTCCACGAAACTCTGAATGGAAATTCCTGGAACCTGTCAGCGCGCCATTCAGACAATTTATTGCTCCACAGACTCGATCGCACAAAACACTGTCGTCTGCGCAGCGCCTAATAGGTATCTATACTTAATTCCTATATTCCTAATTGAGTTTGGCTCGCCTAATGTAGACACGGCTTAATGAAATAAACGTTTACCTTCGGAACCATTTACTTCTAATGCAAGTGTAAGTAAGCAAATTTTAACACAAGAACTCTTTGTAGAATCGTTCCAATATCGAATAAAACTTGTGCGTAACTTAGCGGGTGATGTGTAAATATGTGTGTGATTTTTTTTTGTACCAAGAACACAGGGTAAAGCTAGAAAAAAAGAGTTATAAAACGGCAAAGAAGGAAAATCAACCGTCATTAATTTATAAATGTCCAGTCCAGATATCTCAAAAGCTGAACCAAGAGCTTTTTCCGTTCCAAGGGGATATATTATTTATTATATTATGTCTTAAATGTTTAATAGATATCTGTGAGTGTACCTACTTAATCTAAGTATAAATATTTGAATAAGAGCTCCAGAAACTGCAGAAACCACACAAGCTAATAGTCGAAAGAGAACTTTTTCCAATACAGTAAAATCCCAGTCACGCCGTTGCCTGCGGCGTATTGGCAAGATTTCAAACTACTAACGCCACCCTGTTAATATAAAAAAAGCGGTATCTGCACTGAGTTTCCCACCGACATACGCCCTTTTAATTTCGAAAAGCAGAAAAAGACATTTTGAAAAATTGTCGCTGGACAACTCCTCCGATTTATGCGTTCCTGGTACTTATGCTAACCAGAGCGGTGCCAAACAGGCATGCGGTATGCTTTATGGTCAGCAGTTTAATTATCTGAACAAAAACTGAACTTGGTTCAATATTATCCAAGAGTCCATAAGGTTATTCAGTTTAATGCCATAAACCAACAACAGCTAAACTCGTTACAATACCTGGAACCTCTCTAAATTAAACTCAAGACAATATTAATGGTGGCCGGAACACGATCTATGAACTAACCCGACCGCGTGGCGTCATGCCCTGGATTTCAAGAGTTCAAACCAAATCAAAAATCGTAAGGCCCCTAACAGATTCTGTATTTAAAACGCACAAATTACGCGCGTTTTAAGAAACCGCGTCGTTTGCGCCGTAGAGATATCGAATTATGCGTTTTAATTTTAATAGATGCGCGTAAAACGCGGTACAAACGCGCGTGTGAAGCGCGCTCCCAACTCTTACGAAAGGGTGTTGGGGGCGCAGAGGAGCGGCTCAAAACGTAGAATCTACGAGCGCTTACGCATACGTAGACGCGCTTTTCACGATCACACCGTGTGCTTAGGATTGCAAAGTTGCGTTTAAATTGTGTTTGAAGCGCGTATGTGTATACGATTCATCTGTACGTTTCACATACGCCGTCTGCTAGGCGTAAGGGACTAATTTGCACGTCTTTTGCTTGAGTGTACAGTCACGAACAGGGATTGTTGAGCTACTACTGTTCGCAATTTAGACGTGTAATCAATGACCGATGTGACCGACTAGATGTCAGCTATTGGATTAGTATTGCACGACCAAGTTACAAACATAGGTAAGTGGCTCAACAATCCCTGTTCGCGATGGTACCAGCGCTTTGTAAACACCATGATTGCCAAAAAGAATGTGCCACAAGAAATATGAACAAAATCCCCGCGTGGTGTCAGGCTCAGAATAACACCCCCTTTCTTCCATGGATGTCGTATGAGGCAACTAAGGGTAGGTTAAGATTTAAGTCCGTATTTTTCAACGCGTTGTCTGCAAAAGCAATTGTCCTACACAATCTCTTCTTATAAAAAATTCGTCGACCTGCCAAATGTGAAAGATATTTATACCCTTACCTTCTCAGGTGTAAAAATGGACAAGAAAGGATACGTGTCGTCCCTTGAATTCTAACTCCAAGGATTTAGTTTCTGTCCTCTAGAGGAGAATGGCGAAAGTTGGACTAATTATAATTACGAGTTTGTGATCTCAACGATAATCAAGAAAACGACTTAATAGTTCTTATTAACTCTTGAAGGGTATGACGTACCATCTGAGCGTACCATTGTGCATGAGAGAAACTTAGGAAGGGTATTAACTCTATGCTGGATCTTTTGTAATTTATTAAGAAGCAGGTGCGTCGACGAGCTCGACTTTGAGCTGTCTTTTCTGTACAATATGAAGGCAAATTTTGACACCTCTACGTCGAGCTCGTCGATGAGTTTAGTACATTACGTTAGTGAAAACTTGGTACAGTCTGCCATGAAAAATTCATTACAGGAAACAGTAATGTTTTTCCAATTAGGGATTGAGAGGGCAGTTAAGTTATGTTAGAGATTAGCTGTGACAAACGGAAATGGTTTTCATAGCGGTAAGGTGGTGTTTACTATTCTGTGTTCATCTCTCTAGTGGTCTTTCCTTTATGTCTAAACTATAACCTGCCTACAATTCCAACCACCGCCCATGTCAAACTCCTTAGCTACCTACATAAAGTGCAATAATGGTGATGGGGGCGGTAACCCCCAAGGGCTCGAACAGCCCTGACGTCCGTAATCGTACATTTTAATGGACAATGCTGTGTTGTGGCAGAGGATTAATGCTTGTTTCCCATTTGTTGCCATTAATCTGATTTAGATAGTTACTCACACATATGTAGGTACATATCGACGCTTGAAAGGCGAAATAAGATAAGCGTATTTTTTTTGTATAAGTATTGTCCTATCTCGATCTCGCCTAGGGCTTGCAATTCGAATATTCGAATAATTCGAATATTTGGGGTATGGTATTCGAATTATTCAATATTCGGAATTTTGTTATAAAATTGTACTACTTAACATGATTGCCAAGATTATCGTTAAAACATTTGTATAAAATAAATAAATAAAATGTAATCTTCAATAACAAACATTAATATTATGCTTTCGTAAAGTGTATTTTGGTGTAAATAGTGTTGGTGTTGGTGGTTTGGTGACACTGAGGGATATATTGCATTTAAAGAATCTCTTCAAGCTAAATTTTTGCTGCGCTTACACATTGAGCGCTACTCGGAAACGATTGATAATAAAGCAAACACCGGCTACCTTTGCCTAACCTTAGCTTTAGATCACTCTGGGTGACGTTGATAATACAGTACCTATGTGAAGAAGAAGACAGTGACACAGAAGATGTAAACGACGGGCTTATGATACATCAGAATGAGGAAAGACGAAACAGAATCTGTCCACTCAGTCTGGATAACTACAAGAATATCTTAGGCTAATACAAAGTAACATTTAGCCTCCCTAACACTTAGTCTTTTAGTCTTTGAACATCGCCCAAACGACTATGGAAGTTATTTGTGAAGAAAATTCCAATCTACTAACTGCTGAAGCAGCCCTTCAATTTATGATCTCTTAACTACAATTAAAAACAGAGAACAAGTCTCTTAGAAGCAGGACTTCAACGTTCCTACGTGGAACTCGTTCGTGCATAAAAATATAATCCCACACGATATTGATATTATGATGCACCCTATTCCGATATATTCCCTTGTCCTGGAGGAAATGCTGCTATTACAAAAATAATAGCGGACATGAATAAAATATACTTATCTAAAAGCAGAAATACCCTTGACTTCCAGATCACAATATCAATGATATCGATTATAGATATGTATAGGACTTAATTGACTCATGACATGTAGATCCTAGAGGCACACATACCGAAACTACTGAGCCCCAACAAACAGAAGCGGCTGAAATCAATTTACTTACACAAGATCAGCTTCAAAAAAAGATTGATGATACCATTTCCGAAACTCTGTCTACATCCACTTCAAATTTGACTACTTAGTAACGAATAGCTAGAAACATCCATCTGGGTGCAGATGGCATCATTTTATAATGGTGGCCCTCGACAAAATACATTTCAATCGTGCTTACGACTTCGTTAGGTACTTTTCTTTTGTTATTCCTATTAAACTAATGCGTGTTATTTTACTCATGACCATATCTTTCAATTTTGAGACTGATTTTGTGTGATTAAACAGCCGATCCTAAAATATTTTGTGTTTTTTAAACTTTTCTAAAATATTCGAATATTATTCGAATAATTCGAATACTTCCGAATTTACGGACCAAATATTCGAATATCTAAAATAGTCGAATATTGCAAGCCCTAATCTCGCCTTATTAGCAAACGGAAGAACTTCCGTCTGTATGTACACTATGTACCTCATTCATAGATGTGTATGAATTTAATGCGTTCGATATTCCGATTCGATATTCCGAATCGAAATTCCGAAACGGAATTCCTTATGTAGCGATGTATTCCGAAGCGTGATAATCATGGTTTTGTCTACGTCATGTTTCGTGTGCTCTTCCTAACCCATTAGAAAACACAGTCGCGATTGTAATGTATGTTTATGAACAGGTTTTTATTTAAAACGCCGTCACATATGCAGCGTTTCTTAGCAAACTGTCCGTTCGGGCCCTCCACAGACGACAGACTATCCGCGAAGGATTTTTTAGTCTGTGTAAATAGAACCTATTGTATTATATGCAGTAACGCACACGACGCGCAAAAAGTCCGGCGCACAATGCATATAATCCATGCAGACTTTTTGTGCGCCGCAGACTCGATCGCACAAAAAGTCTGTCGTCTCCGCTGCACCTAACCAGTAAACAAATGATAAATTAATAATGCTTGCTCGTCATTGTCCACAGTGGCCATCGCGTGTTATGCTTGAGCTCGTATAAAATTCTACTTTGAAGGTTTGCTGTAATGAAATAATGAGCGTGTGGCGACTGTTTAGATTTGTATATATGTATATTACTTAGGTTAAGTTATTAATAAGTATTTTTGTTGGCTTCCGTTTTCCGGCATAGCTGGGACCGGAGCTGACAGCTGTCACGCGTTGGGCATTCTCTCTTGCGCTTTGGCTCGCTAACGGTCGGTTTTGTTTTCTCCTTAGCAGAGCATAAATGTATATATAAATGATATATAAATATTGTGTAAAGTGTGAAATATATAGTGTAAAATTGTAAATAGTTAATTCGTGACTTTTATTTGTGGGCCTACAATAACCCACAAGCGCTTAATCTAGGCACATGTCACGTAAACATTGTAAAAGAAGATTAATGTTTAATTAGATTGTTATTAAAATCCTCCAGTTTTTCGTTCCAAGAAGTGCCATGACGTGTCGGTTTTAACATACAATCACTCCTATGTTCCCAAACAGAGTAAGCAGAGTATCTACACGAAACGTGACATAGACAAAACCGCGATTATGACTAATTCACGCTTCACAAGAATAATTTTAAGTTTGAAAACAGATGATGGAAAAGCTACTATACCTCATCGGTTTAGGTAGTTAAAACAATATAAACAATCTTGACATGTCTTTTTGTTGAAATACACAGTCCAAAAATGAAAATCGTTACACTATACAATTCAATCATGAAAATAAATGATTTTTTCATACCTTAATTGTAAAATGTAAAGATTTCGATTTATAAAGTGTACGTTTAAATAAAAAGACACGTCAAGATTGTTTACATTATTTTAACTACCTATACCGATAAGGTATAATATCTAATAACACGTTGCTAGCCTAAAACATACCTAAACCTGTTTCCTTATGCGCGTATTATTATTTTTATAATACTTAATTGAGTAACTTAATAGAGTAACGCTTTCAATTTCAGAGGTTTCTTACGTAATGTGAGGGCGCGAGTTCCATATAAAAGGCATAACTTAGTTGTACCCGTTTCTACCAATGCTATGCTTTGTGGACATGAGTGGTGGATATCAGACGCATAGCAACGTAACACATCTTTGGGGGAAAAGCACACTAAGTCTCAGCTGATCTTTTGACGTAAGCAATTAGCCTGACACAAAATTCCTCCCTACAACTCATTCAAACAAAGGAAAGCTATTCGTGAGAATGGTCCCATTGCGTACAACTCCTGCGTCTCATGGGAACTTGGTATTTCAGGAAGTTCGGACGACTTTTTATGACCTCACAAAACATTAAAATTTAAACTTTTTAAAGCCTTGACAATGGTTTGCTGTATATTTTTAATTGACAGACGTTTTGTTTCTTCTGGTTCATTCATTTTCGGGTTTCGTATTTTTCAGGTATTTAATGAAACTACTCTATCTGTCCATTTGTCTATCTGACACAAAGATTCACCGTCGGAGCTTTGTTTTCTTTTTTTTTAACTTATTTATTTTGAGGTGCGGTGAGGTGAGGTACCACATTTTTTTCAAGAGTTACGGTGGAGGGGACCTCTTTCAACTTTGTTTTAGATTATCTCTAGACTGGGTGGTTTGATCTGTAGATGTGTACAGTTCTGAAGCAATTTTTGTTGCATTTTAAAAGACCTTTTCAACGATACCCCACACGTTGGCATGGTTCAATTTTTTTTTTAATTCACTTTTCGTTGTATGGGAGGGTGGCTAAAAATTTTATTTTTTCATAACTTTAAATAATCAACTTTTGGAACTTCAATATCTATCTCTCCACCAATTTTCGTGACAACCGGTGCAGTAGCGGCCGAGTACAAGCCCGGATGCTTATTATTTTTCCGACCGTTGCGATGTGCGCGCTTCTTCGTTTTATTTCGAATATTACAACCGATACGTTCGTTTAATACGATCGTTCCATTCTTAGCGATACCTTCAAACTATTTTATTTCTTCAAAAATCCATTCCAACTTTGTTCGAAATGAAATCGCTTTGAACCGGTGACAAACGGCGCTGTATCCCCAACGGATACTTCGAGATATTGCTTGAGTTTGACAGATTGCAATTTCGATAAATTAAACTGTAAGTCACAGAGGACTCTGAACCACGCGGGGACGGATCACACAAGACAAACGTCTGAATGGGACATTTTCGTGTGAAGGAAAAGCACATGATAGTTACAGTATTATCAAACAAAGAATGCTCCACGATGTACCGGCGTAATAGATCGGTTTTGTGGCACGGGAAACTTCGATCTACCAATGATAAAATACATTTTTTCGCGCGCTGAACACTTGCGTTGTGATTGGTTATTGATTGAAGTCTCAGACAGATGACTCATGACAGATGTCTAACACCCCAGCGCCAAATGCGTCGAGTAGCCGAACTAAAGCCGAGCTAAAGCAAGCAAAATTGTGCCCAGAGCGTTTGTGAATAAAGTTCAATATAGATAAATTACTCGTTCGGCTACTGTCGGATATCGTTCTGCGCTTCTCGGCGAGACGGTAACAGCCGATGTGACTTATTTTCTTGGGAATACTGTAATAGTATATACTATGTGCAGACGATCCACTCCCGAACATAAATATTTAGGCTTAGGATTGCTGTAACTTTTTACCGTTATCTGCAAGCCGTAGACCTACCGGTAAAGCGTACCTTTGCTAAAAATTACAGCACTTCCAAGATATATTTTAGTTTTGAGATAGTGACAGGTTGATTCCTGTCGCCAAAAACATACCTACCTTTATCTAGTTTCGTTGTCGCCTCTTATGACTTTCACGGATGAAATTCTAAACCCCACCACACAGAAAATTATATTTATTTATGTGAAAATAAGTACGAGTGGTAAAACCTCGTACAGGGTTCATCCGAATCGATCGCTATCACGATTTTACGAGCTTAATCCTGCCGCAAAGCAGTTATGCTCGCTCTTAACATCACACCTCGTGAATCTAGGCTGGTAAAACTGGTAGGTACTTATTGCGAATGGCTGTGGGTAATGGTGATCCATTTGTCTCATCATTCGGTCATCAACTGGCTCGTTTTCCGTAGTAATGGCTTGAAAATGCGGCTTTTAATTTGACAAAGCAGTATTTACGTGAGTATCCAATTCACTTCAACCAATCCACTTCCAGCGGTAAGTGCATCATACTCGCACTACAAGTAATCACAATTACTTTACAGCCACAGTAAACCTATGAGCAACAGTAAGACAGATTTATTGAAATGAAACTAGAGCTGGGTTAGATCCTTGAACTTTAACATTGATTTCTTATCTTATACTAAGTATAAAAGCCTACCTTTTTCTTGGAATATGGCACTAATGGTAAAAAGTCATTAACATATTTTTTTTCACCATTTAAAAGCTAATATGACACTACTTAAATTTTACTAGACTATGATTTTTAAAGATGCATTTTTATAAAGAATTTTACCATAAGTCGGATTTACTTGAATATTTCATTTAGACTTATTTACAGTTACTTGATGAAATGTGTAATAATCTACTGTGTAATAATCTAGACTGTAAAGATACATAAATAAATATAAATGTTCTTAAAACTGTCCAACTCTGAACTGAAGCTCTGAGGCTAATAATGAAATTCTTTAAAAATAAACGTCCCAGTAAAGTTTCTACGAGTGCTGAAAAAGCTCTTCGCTTTACAATTCTTCCGCAAGCAAAATCCAGGCTTTATATTAAGAAATACGTTTATAAAGTCCATATCTGCTGCTAGTATTAAATAGGCATTTAATTTGAGCTTTAGTACGCTTATCAGTGTCAACAAACTCCATGTAGAGTAAAGTGCTGACATAAACCATCAATGCTTATCGCAATGCGACTAATGGCGCGTGACCAGACATAGATGTGCACAATATGGCGGAGAAGAATCGCAACCGCATTCCTGAACTGCGTGCTGATGAAGAAACTTAAGACGGCCGTGAGGAAGTGGCGGAGAATGCGCCTCTTTCGCAAGAAAGAGGGGGAGTCAGGTCAGTGTGAAGGTAACCCTTTTCGGTTTGGTCTAGTCCACCTTTTTTAGGCCCTTAGGGTTGCATAAAAAAAGGGTTTCCTGCGGGTCGATACCGACCGACGCAGGATCGATTTGCTTAAAGAAATAGGTAAATCTGAAACATGTTTCTTTAGAGGTAACCGCATAAGCACACATACATACATGTAAATACATGCACAGGTTGGTACCGATCCGCACAGATTTGTCTGTGCTGGAAACCTGGAGAAATAGGTTTTTGGACTCTGATATTAATGTAGTTGATGTCTGCTTCAGTTGAATTTGTAATCGAAGCGAATTGATAACACAAACAGTAAACCTCCTCGGCTGATGTTTCAAAAGTAACCAAAACGATCGTTTTGGATTTGTAAGCCTACGAAGTATACGTAAAAATGCCTTAAATTTATACCTATCTTAATAGCACTTTTTTTTTGTTAAAGATTTATTTGATTATTTTTGTTTAAAATTTTGTATTGTCTATGTAGTAATTAATTTGGCTACGTTATTGGGTAAATTTTCAAACGACTACAAAATAAGCATTATAAAATACTGTTTGTTAAAATAAATACTGTTTGTATAAAATATATTTATTTATTATAGCTAAACGTGGCACTGGATTGTTGAATTCATGTGCTCTGCCTACCCTTCTTGGTAATACAGGCGTGAGAATATGTATGTGTATGTGTATATTTATTATCCATGGCAAGTCCTGAGCCTTAAGTCAGCCTGAACCTTAACCAATCAATTAGGGATATTGAATGACATTTTAGTAGTTTGTATACTTTACTTCGTAATATCATGTTCAATGTGTCACTCTGTAAACACAAGTCACGCCACCGCAATGATATTTTAAGTTTTATCCATCAACGAAACCTTTGAAAAGAATAAAATATTCAGAGTTGCGATTTATTTTTTTACCTTGAGAGCTTCATTCAGTTTTTAATTTGATTCCATCCTCTTGCCTTGGGGCAGATTTTTCAATCACTCAACTCCGAGGAGTAGGATATTACAATGGAATCTTTTATGATTTAAATTACCTTTAGACGGAATCTTGCCTAAAGCCTATGAGTTAGAATATAAATTTTATTCTAACCTATATACCTGTCCGATGCCTTAAAAAAGAAACGTCATTAGCGATGTGACTACACTAGTTAAATGGGATTATCTACTTAGTAAAGGAATATAAGTATGAAGAGGGCACCTAATATTGATAAGAATTATTGTTATTAACTCAAATTAAACGTAAACCATTCTAACTTACCGTCTTATCTCAGTTTCTCTGTATCTTCTTCTCAGCGTTACAGTATATTCTTCACTTCATTCCATTTTGCGTTTTGGTAGGTTCGTATTTGTGTTAAGAAACAAATTGCTAGTTTCTTTATCACTACGCAATTGTTGTAAATCTGTTTCTTTATAAGAAGCCTAAAGTAAATCGTTAATTTATTTGTATATTTTTATATTAAATAAGTTAGTAAACACTTTATTGTACAAAGGAAAAGAACAGGAAATACAAGAAAAAAAATTAAAAAATGGCGAAGGTGGACTTATCCCTTAAGGGATATCTTACAGCCAACCTTTGAGAGGCAGAGTAATAAGAGACATTCAAAGTTTTGCTCATATTGTGGTTGACAACCTCATAGATATCAATATTTAATTATTCTGAGTCACTTTCAATGGTGTCAAATTGACGTGTCAGTGTTTGTCAACAGATCTATCGATGAACCGGCAAGTGTCGACGGACCCAGCACCGTCCACCTCGGGCACTCCCGCGCACTATCCGAGATCACCGCCCTCTGAACTTCTGCAACTGGTTAGTGATGAGACTTCCAAACTAGTTTACCTAGATAGGTATAAACATAAAACTACCGTGAGACTCGTTCATAATGAACTAAAATGTAGATACATATATAGAGTAGATACTCTCGTTTATGTATCATTAGCTCGACATGTTTTGGGCTAAGTGTGGCAGCGCGCAGTGAACGCCTATCCGCTGCCATGACGCGTACCTAGGCCCAGATGATGGATCATGAATTGGCTCGAAACAAGTCGAGCTAATCTCGATTTAAAAACGTGAGTATCTACTCTGATACAAACGGCAATTATACTAAGTCGACCGCAAAAAGACATGGTAGCCGGTCACATTCGGAGAACGACAGCTGTCGTTGTCTGACTAGGTCGGCAGCCGACAAACACTTCTGTGTTAAGACGACGTTCGTTGACATTGACGTTGTCGGTCATGAAAATCTTAGTGTAATTGCCGTTATATTCTCACGTGAGAACATTGCTTGCTTAAAAGTCCTTAAGTGCTTAAGTCTTGTCAAAACCTGTGTAGGTAATCCTCATTACTCATAAAAAGGTTGACTGGACGTAGGCCGGTAATACACCGGCGGGCTGTATTGCCGCCAGTAAATTGTCGCATACATACATAAAAAAACTCGTTACTGTCACTGTACTATTTACTGTGAAACCCATAAAGCGCCTGATTGAATCTTTGTAGCAATGTCGTTATTCAGGCCATTTTTCATTGCCGTTTATTTCTAATCAGGCTCTTCAATTAATATTGAAGAGCCTGATTGATTTTGTATAGCGATGATTTCCCGAAAATCGACTTCTCTGTACGAGTAAAATTGAATTTTCATTCGAAATTCAGCCATAAAACTTCTCAACTTCTTTTCTCTTTCTAATACATATTTTTTAATCTTAATTTCTTTAAATCAACTTAGAAGCATAAATAAGTAAAATAAATACTTACTGAAGGCAGTTCGCAATGTTAAGAACTTGCATTTTTTATCAGTATTTAAATACATCCCTAATAATAATATATCCCTATGTACATTCAATAAATACTTAGTAAACATGAGCTAGCTAAAAAAATAAGAAGAATGGGGTTGATCATATTACCCGCACAGACCGTCGCGCCACATAAAATTGGTTGGAAAACATTACTCTACGTATGTAAATACTATAATATTGTTGACATACTGTATTAATTTATGTACGGTCGTATTTCTTACAGGAACCGGACGAGTCCCAAAGGCACAGAGAACAACAGTTGCGACAATATTCGTTTTTCCAGCTTAGGGTACATTTGAAGAGGGGACAGAATTTAGTAGCTATGGACAAAAATGGTAAGTTTCAGCTCTGTATCACGATCACACTACACAGCCTAACACTGTCCAGCACGTTAAAGCTTATAAACTAGATTGTAAAGGTGGAGAACTTGAGGTTATTAAACGCTACGATTTAGTCACAATTAAGTTAAAAATAAACAAAATATATCCAGAGGTTAGCTACTATTGTTGAAACCTACTATACCTACTGAGTATATTCCTGAAAGTGATGTTCACATTCACTTTTGCACCAATGTATATGGATGATAGTCATAGCTAGTGGTTTTATACCTACTCGTAAATTTCCGAATTCCGTAAAACCATTGGAATCGATGTCACACAAAACTTGTATTGAATTACGCAAGTGGTCTCTCCGTAAAAGTAGTAAGTTTTAGGATTTGTTTTACGTTTAGTTTAACCAGGATCATAAAATTATGACTTAAAATGGATTTAATTATGTCACTTTGTGGGATCTTTGTGTATTGATATGTTGGCTATTAGATGGAACTACAGACATCGTCCCATTCTACGAGTATTTGCATCATGCAAAGCTTACAACCAGCACATATACGTAGTCCTCATTTTATAATAGTCCTATTTCTGCATTCATCTTGACCAAGAACATAAAAAAGTGACTGTTAATTAATTTGACCTCAAGTTCTCCTTTAAAAAGACAAAAATGAAGAAAATCCAACGAGCAGATCTGAACATCTGCGATGGGACACAGTTTCAACCACATTTACCATTGCCTTTGCTGCAAAATCACGGCAGCTTATTTCTTAAACACAAAATATTTGAATCAGCTTGTTCAACATTAAATAATCACGGGTGCAATCCAGAAGTGAGACAACGGAGGACAGTTCAAGATGTTCCTTATACGTTTTGTAAAACTCAATAAATATTAAAAGCACCTGTCTCTGTTCTACTGTTATGGTAAGAAAGGGATGCTGATAATGCTTTGATAAACACGCATAATAAAGAAATAATAATTCACGTCAAATTATCTAGCACTGTTTCAGATCACCTTAAACATTCTCATTTTGCCAAAGTAAGTGCTATATCAATTAAATTTTATTCACAATAGTTGAGCCAGGACAATATTTTTAATGAACACATTATCATTTTAACTACACTGAACACAGACTTATTATTTCAATGATCATGTCATTTTATTTTTAAACTATCATTTGCATGTTAAAAATTTCTTGCAATTCTTTAGCTTCCGCCTCAGACTTAGCCATTCGATATTTACATTTAGTAAGTAAATAGCTATAGAAAACTATGAGTATGTAGATGCATCAGATGTGGAATCTATCATTTCAACAATCCGGATGATATTACAATAGAAGCTTCTACCGACTACACCCCTAACCGATGGTGTAAGTGAACGATCTAGTCAATCAATCATAAAATCGACAGTCATCAGATTTGTCTCTTCTTACCCTATTTTAGTAGATAATGACTGGAAATTCACATTAATTCAAGTTTTTTTTTACATTCTAAATTGCTCATGGATGGTAGTACCTAATGGTATAACTTTAGTATTTGCCATCGCAAAATCTGGTCAAAATTTATAGACTTAGCAATAGTAAAATAGCATCCCATATAATTTTCTAGTTCCCTAGCTTATTCTTTCGTTTGCTTCTTCCTCTTCTAACGTACACCTTGTGGGGTCCAAAACCAGGATTGTTGTCAGGCACGAGCGACCCCTACGTGAAGTTCAAAGTGGGGGGGAGGATGCTGCACAAATCGAAGATCGTCTACAGAGATCTCAATCCTGTGTGGGACGAATGCTTCACGGTGCCCATCGAGGATCCCTTTAATCCAGTGCAGATTAAGGTGAGAACCGAAAGACACCTCTGCTGACACTGACACTACATTTCTTCCAATAGATGTCGTAAGAGGCGACTAATGAAATGGGTTAAAGCGTAACCTAAAAATTATGACAAAAGTATGTAAATACTTACATAAGTAAAAAACTCTCTATTGTACAAAAAGATAAGGAATACACACAAGTCGCAAATAAAAAATACAGAGTATCTACAAAAGCCGATTTAAAAGGGATCTCTGCCAGCCAACCTTTGAGTAGTAGAGAGGAGCAGCAATTTAGGGAACGACGAAAAGTAAAAAATAGTGTAAAGTGAGAACTAGCTAATGAAACATGAAATAGTCATGGTTTTGTCTATGGAGTAGCATTTCGTGTGCTCTGCCTACCCTATTTGGGACTATACACATACACATACATACATAATTCTCACGCCTGTATTCCCAAGAGGGGTAGACAGAGCACATAAATTCATAAATCCAGTGCCACGTTTAGCAATTTCAGGCCAACCAGATGGTTAAACGTGATTTTGGGAACATAGGCGTAACACATCGACGCTGGAAAGGCTAAATGACTAATGGAACATTTCGGAGCATTATTGAGTTGTATATTAGGTATATCGTTAGAAACAGCAGATTTTCCTGCGTCTAATGATATAATTTGCCCCAAAGTATCCCATTAGTCATTTACCCTTTCCAACGTCGAATGTATGTGTATGATTGTACGTAGCACTAAGAAACAACCTTAGGTATACATCATGCTTGACTCCCCAATGGGCGTAATCAAAGTCCATTGATATTTAAGTTTCAGGAACTATTTCAGCAATTTTAGGTTTAAAGTTACTGACGAGTTTAGTGACTCTTCTTTTATACCAGTTCTTGGTGTAATTTTAGGTTTAAAGTTACTGACGAGTTTAGTGACTCTTCTTTTATACCAGTTCTTGGTGTAATTTTAGGCTTAAAGTTACTGACGAGTTTAGTGACTCTTCTTTTATACCAGTTCTTGGTGTAATTTTAGGTTTAAAGTTACTGACAAGTGACTCTTCTATTATACCGGTTCTTGGTGTAGTTCTATGTGTAATTATTCACTTCAATTCTCGTAGAAGTAGCTAGGTGAGGTATTCTAATGAATAAACTAATGATTTGTTATGCATTATACATCATCCGCACAGCAACATCTGATTCGACGAATTATTTAAACAACGTTTGAATTCGCGATCATCTTAAATCTTGAATCTCGTATAAACTTCGGAAGCTGAGACGTGGGCGGAAACCCACAATCTCGAGCTGCTTTGTCGGCTATCCATCAAAACTAATACCTAAATCTGACGCCTTGCCTCATCAAATATGAAGGCCACGAGGCTTTAGACTGTCTATGAAATGGCACGTCCCAAAAGTTATCTATTGATGGTTTACCTTACTTGAGATAAGAAAGTGACCACAAAACTACCGTGAAACTCGCTTAGTGAAATAAAACGCTTAGCTTGACATGTTTCGAGCCAATTCGTGACCCATGCATCATCTAGAGCTACGCGCCACGACAGCGGATAAACGCACACTACGCGCTGCCGCTCTTTTCGCGCGACTACTTGAAACAACTGTCAGCGGTTCATAACTACCCACCTTTTTGCCATTACATTCACTATTATAGTCAAACGACACGATTTTATGTCCTGTTATCAGGAGTCATTAACAGTAATGGTCGCTAACCTAAAAGCGACCCGTGTTGCCATAAACAAAAGTTGAAGTTGAAGTTGATTTTATGTCAAGTTAATCTCGATATAAAAACGTGAGCAGATCCGTTTTATTTCACTATAGGAAAGTAACACTTAAAATTGGTCCAGATTTATTTCCAACCACAATAATATTCGAAATCAATACAAAAGAGGGTGCACAAGGCACTAACCGAAAAAAATGCCGCTCCTCTTCCACTGACTCCTCATTTAACATCCTTCTGTCACCAGGTCTTCGACTACGACTGGGGCTTGCAAGACGACTTCATGGGCTCCTGCCATCTGGACCTGACGGCGCTGGAGCTGGGCAGGACGCAGGACCTGGTGCTCTGCCTCCGAGACCCCAACAAGCCGCAGCTGGACATGGGGGAGATCGTGCTGAACGTCACCCTGTGGCCCAAGAGTCAGGAAGACAAAGACCAAGTAAGGAGCTTTTGTTTATACTTACTCTTTGGTGACAGCCACAGTTCGGTCCACGTTGGGGGCGTCCATAAATTACGTGAGGTGTTTTAGGGGGGGAGGGGGTCGAGTCAAATCTCACCCAATCTCACGTTGAGGGGAGGGGGGGTCACGGCAAATATCACGCAATTTTTTCTTGTTTCAAACCAACAAAAAAACTACTATTTTGGTCCATTTAATCCAGATGCCTAAGGTCTTAAAAAGCGAAGTGAGTATGAGAATGGCGCTTTACACTTCATGAGTGTATCCGAACGAAGAAAATTTTTAGTTTTTTTTTAAGTTACGTCTTCATTTTATTTTTTCTTTTTAAAATAACATTTTGAAACATCTCACGTGAGATTTGGGGGGTGGGGGAGGGGGTTGAATAAAATCTCACGACATCTCACCAAGGGGGGTGGGAGGGTCAGAAAATTGAAAAATACACCTCACGTAATTTATGGACGCCCCCAGAACATGTCTCGGCGAGAATATACTGCTGTCTATTTGTACCGTGACCTCCAACTGTCGTCATTACGATCAAAACACGAATCGTCATTATCATCTGCGTTAATACGCATCAGACGCATCAGTTGGCACGTATTCAACTATCGTGATCGACAAGACAAGTAGCGTTCCCATACAAACTGATGATGATTAAAGCAGACGAGTGACTGATATTGTGATCGTAATGACGACAATATGGGTACTGCTTGCCGTAGAAATTTTACGAAGTCTTGCCAGCGGAGTACCTAAACCTAAACTGCGGATTAGACCTCCCCTGGTGATGACCAGTATTCGCGTTGCAGTGATTGGGTCACTCGGTGGTCTACACGATGATTAGCAATTGGATGATCAGTGACTGACCTCGCGTTGATTGGTAATTGAAGGACCAGGTACTTAAAGGCCTACAAGTTTTTACTTGACTAGCCCTGCCACCGCAACAGGCATTCGGAGTGACTAATTCTCGCGGAGTGATTGATAATTGGCTTGGTGACTGGCCTTGCAGTTATTGGTCGCTGTCTTAGTAAACCAATACTTTGTAATTTCACGGATAATGAAATAGGTTTCATAAAAGCAGCGAATGTGATCAATTACGGTTGTGTGGAGTCAATAGTGTGCAGAATTGAGAATAAGAAGAATCAATAAGGGCATGATTGTATGGTATTATAAGTGTCGGACAATCCCGTTTGTGGGATGGGGATGAGCCCCTACCTCGTCAATCGTCAAAGGTTGGATGTAAAAAAGGACTGCAAGAAAATTTAAAGCAAAGTGAGAATATTTAACTGTTGAAGTCTTTTAGGTACAATCAAGCAATTTAACATCGAGGCAGTTCGAACCATTTCACTATGACTTCCATTTCGTCTTAATTAAGTAGTTAGTGAATACGCCAGACTTATTTTTTTTATGAAACATTTAAAAGTCGCACAGGTACCTACCGAATTCTTTGGCTGTACCTAAAACTCTCAAAGCCTTTGCCTAAGTTAAGATCCCTTTTTTCACCACACGCGCGATCTGGTTTTGAAAAGGCATAACAACACCGACCTTGACGGTAATCGCCGCTTGTCTGGTAATAAGCTAATAAACTTTATGTTCCAATTGCGTGCAATACGCGGAGACGGTGACCAAGCACAGCCACACTTTGAACGGATTTACCAATACTTGAGCCAGTGTGGAGCTGTGATACTGCCCTGCGCAATATTTTTGTGATGTTGCGGGTTATGTGACACTTAAAAAAAGCTAATACAAAATACTACTATTTTATTCAAAAATTAATTAAATCCAAAACGAAAATTGGAAAACTTCTCCTAAGTTGCCGTTTAGGTAGAATGCCCAGACATCTGGTACTGGTAGCATCTACACACGTATAACGTAGATCAGATCAGAAAAATGGTCGCTCATAATATACTTGTCACTTACGTAGCGACCTCTAGCGCCACCTATCGTCAAATAGTAGAATTTCTTCTACAACCATCATCGACGTCAACTGTCTGTGCTACATCGCGCTAACGAAGTTTGAAAGATCATTTAAAATACAATTCCCAACTTTCTCTGTGGACTTCAGGCCCCAGGCATAACATCTGCCTGGAGAGAGATCTCTAAAGGATTATTTTTTCCCGCACCTACTTTTATAGGTATTCTTTAATAAGAAGACGGCTCATATTTAGTCAAAAGCTAGTAGTACATATATATATATCTCACTCCCATGCTATTGCACAGTCCAGCCTCACTAAGCCATGTCCAGACCAATGCGTCACTCCGTCCCAAGTCCACGCTTCTTTCTCAGTTAGTGTCCAATCCGCTGCGCGAGCGCACGCAGCATCGCACCCACAGATAACCTTGTTTTGTGTAAATAAACAAAACACGCGACTGATAAAGAACGCGTGTTCGAATCTGGAATTCGTTTGTTTTTCTAAACGGTTTCACGTGTGCCAGTGCTTTTTAAAAGTAATTTTTATAGTGTGCCAGTGTTTTTTTTTAAGTTAATGTGTTTTCCTTGTGGCAAAGGAAGTGTGTGGTGATTATAATAAGTTAGTTATTATTACCTATACAGCGTGTTATTATTAAAAAACTACCTACAGAAGTTTTACATCACGAAGACAATTTGACTTTAGTTTTGACAGGTTTATGGTAAAAAGTCCAATTGGACCTACAAATTACATGCCTTTCGACTGTCTTAGTAATATTGGTCGCCATACAATAATTGGTCCTACCATTTAGGCGGCGGTATCAAAAAAATGACGAGACTTGGGGAGATAGCTTAGTTTGAAATGAAGTAGAAACAAAATTTAACAAAACAGTTTAAAAAAATTGTTGTAGGTAACCTATTATTTACATATTTATATTATTATGTATGTACGCGGGACTTAATCACGATTTTATTTTATTTACCTTCTCGAAAACTATTATTCACATGTCTATTGATAGGTTAACTTTTTAAACGTAGGAGTTTTTCAACATATTGACATTTTGGTGACAAAGGTGACAGCAACACCTAAGCATGTCGGCGTAAAATTGTAATTATTTTTACATACACTTTCTTGAAAAATAATTTGTCATTTTACAATAGACAATAAAAAAAAACTTATATAAAATGCAAAAGTAACTACGATTAAAACTCACTACAGTCAATACTTAGGTATATTTTTTTTCTTCCTTTTCGAGAAGTATAATTTTGTGAACATTTTGTTAATGTATTGTACTTCACCATGTTTCATGTATATTGTAGCCTGTCTTTTTGTCGGTCTCAATAATCAAGTTTCCTCTCTGCCTCTAAAAGATTGGCTGTAAGAGATCCCTTAAGGGATAAGTCCTTCTTAACATCATCGATTCATTTCTGTATTTTTAATTTTATTAAAAATGTTTTGAAATGAGTGAATACTTACCTTCCTTAATAACAAACAATAGACTTGAAGAAATAGAAAATCGACGCTGCATTTTATTTATTACGCGGATATAAATAAAAGTGCTTATTTAGAAGACCTAGCGTATCAAATGGCTGTAGTAAATAAGTAAATTAAAAACGTCGATGCAATGTGTGATAGCAGAAATTACTTCGTTCCGTGCAACTCTTTTGTAATGCTCTTGCAACGACTGTGGAGGCAGATAACTATTCAAATTAGTATCATTATCGTTTGAAAACGTGAAGAAACTGGGCTAATCTTTTGGAGTATTACTGTCAAGTGTCTTTGGAATAGTGACTTCGATATAGTCATTAAGAAAATAAATGTATCGACGCGGTCAAAGCGTTGAAAATGCATCACGCTATAGCTCGTCACAGAGTACGCATATACGATAATATTTTATCTGCGTATACCTAAATGCCATCTTTCTTTATGTCGGTGCCAACAGATACCTGACGGTAAACCTGCGCTGTGTGTGTTAGCTCATTGAATTGCATAGGGAGCGATATTGACAGATATCTGTTCTGTAACAGATATCTTACCGTATCTGCTTAGTGTGTGACACGCTTATCTCCACACTGACAGCGGTTAGTGGGGCGGCGCGGCGCGGTGGACTGACGGTATCGATTGTAATGTTCGATATTATGCGAGAGAGGGCCACAAAGTTTACAGTCACACAACCGCGGCGCACCGCTCCGCTTCTGCTGTCAGTGTGTTTGAAGCTTAAGGTCGTGTGTGATATTTTTGATAGAAACAGTCAGGGAATCTGAATGTTTAGCAGGTTGACTGCCTTCATAATTTGTTCGCATTAAAGGACAAACTTCACCATGAAGTTCAACATTGAGTATTTATGTCATGCAACTGGCTGGAAACAGTAATCAGGCCAATTTTAGAAGTATCTCAACCTGCTAAACATCCAATTTCTCTGACTGTACCTACCTACTTTTAAAATGTCGCTATGTTTCTTACCTAGGTACACTCGAACTAGTTGACTCATGTTCATATCCCACCATAGAACTTATTTACACTGACCGTCATAGTGACACTGCATCGCTTTACAATGGAAAATTTCATTATATTTATTGTGGCAATACCAAATCAATTTTTCTGCTGCACCTATCAGCTTCATAATTTACACACGAGTACTATATTGAGCTCAGTTGCCATGCGTTCTTGATTTTTTTAAGAGGGCGCACACATTTTTTACGAACGTAATATAAGATCAGGTGGGGGAAGAGAAATACAGGGGCAGGGCAGGGGTAAGAGGCACCACAGACCATAACTCTTCGAGTTATGAGTGATTATGGTCTGTAGAGCCCTCTTATCCCTGCGTTTCTCTTCCCCCACCTGACCTTAGTGGTTTTGGACCAATGTTTAAAAAATCGTGAAATGTAAATTAACTCATATTTAGCCATGAAAAAAATATGGTTAGACTAAACATATTCTGTAAATTTACAATAAAATTGTTTCATTTGTAATTACATTAAAATCAATGAGAAAAAAAATAAAGTAATGGTTCAACTTTGAAATTATGTAAAATGATATTTGAATAATAAAAATCAATAATTTGATTCATGTTAATCCGTTAATCCCCAGTAGACTATATTGTCTATCATATAATAACAAGTTTATATCGTTTATGGTAAATTTTAATGGAAAATTTTCAAGTGAAAGACAGCTCTGACGCGTATTTTTGTGAAAACCCTTCAACAAATTGGCTAAGTAAAAGAAATCTGTGTTGCTAATAAAATATTTTTTTCCGTTAATCCCTAGAAAAAGAGTTTATTTATAAGTATGTTACAGTAGTTTTTCTTTAAAAACTTAAGGATTTATAGCTTTCTAAAGCATTGGAAAAACATCAAAATCACCGAATTTTGTTTGCACGCTCTTAACGACTGTTCTTGATTGTTATATGGTGTTTCAGTCCTTCAATATCAAAGTGCCAAATTTTTGTCAGAAAATTTGACACTTAAAAAGTTGAAAGAGCAACTAATTAGCTCTGAAAATACGATCCTTCCAAACCCTGATAATTACAGGGCGTGAGATTTTGCATTGTAAAGCTACAAACACACTGACAGCGGAAAATTAATGGCGCGGCGCGGTGGCGTGATGGTACAAAACCGCTTATTTCGCGGCCGGTGCGATGTGCGCTCTCCTTCGAATAGCTATGTCCACACTAGTGCGCTTTCGCGTTCACCTTGCGTCTTCCTCTGACGCATGCCCGTGCAACCACCAACAACAGCGCATGCCCCCAGCGCGTCTTCATTGAGGACGGATCTAGTTTCAGCGCATGCGCTGTGGTTGCACGGGCATGCGTCAGAGGAAGACGCAAGGTGAACGTGAAAGCGCACTGATGAGGATAGCTTTTGATTTCGAATATTTAAACGCTAGCGCACCGCACCGTTTCCGCTGTCAGTAGGTTGTAGCTTTAGGAAGTGTTTTTACGAATTAAGCAGATGGATTGAAAAAAAAGGAACTACGAAAACAATAGGATCGGCTTAACTTACGTGAGTTTTACTCCTTACGAAAAATACAGATAACTCTCGTCTTATATCGAGTTTAGCTCGACATGTTTCGGGCTAATTCGTAGCCCTTCATCTAGGATCCGCGGCGGCGGCTGCCAAAAGCACTTTCAACAACCTGGCTCCTAGATGAAAGGCATGGATTAGTCAAAAACATGACGAAATAAAATCGATTTAATTTTTTTTTTTTTACTTATTGATTTATTCATGCATACTGTATGCATGTATGCAGCATACATCACGCCTGTATTCCCAAACGCGGTAGACAGAGCACTCGAAATGCTACATAAACAAAACTATGATTGTGTTACGTTTCTTTCTAGCATATTTTTTTTAACTTCGAGTTGGCAGGTGTAATAGTGACAAGTTGCTAGCCTTTCGCCTAAAATATACCTTAGTCTATTTCCTTAGTCGCTTTTCGCTTACGATATCCACAGAAGAAACGGAGAGGTATTAATCTAAACCCGACACCACACGGAAAATGGATTTTAAGTCGTGAATTATTTGTATTTTTCACTATACTAAAGTTTCGTTACATTTTTTCGCAAAATACCGATGACATCATTTCATCATCGCTTAAAATCATATGTTTCACACTTGTAATTGTTGCTAACATATCTGCTAACTATATTCACACACAGTGTAGATGTATAGGTACAAATGGGTACGTTAGGTATTGTATTGTTTGTACACAATCAATTAGCATTAGCCATGGGAGTCGATCTATAATTACTGCCATATGTAGCACAATTAGCTGCGACGTTGGCTTACCTACCTACTTAATTTTAGGTTCACGTTTTCACTGAAGAACGATGCTTTAAACTGTTTTGAGATACTAAATTGCATTAGAATCATTAAATTTTAAAGTTGGATGAAGATTAAAGGTGATTAGTGACTTAATCTGTACAGGATGATGTATTTTTTCTATCAAGTATGATTTATTTATACATTTATAGTTTATTGAATAGACATAGGGTAACACTGGTTTTCGTGAAAAAAATGGAACGTATTTTCGTCAAGTAACTGTAGGTAATAAATCCTTTTAAAATACAATACAATAGTTAGGCTCCATATCCAAATTGTACGACATGTGCTACATTAATTATTACAAAACCGAGAGCGGTCTCTTAGCCTCGCGCTTTTGTATATCATTAAGTATTCGGAAAGGAAACATTGAACATTGTATGTGTCATGGCGGCAACAAACAACCGCGTGTGCCGAGAATTCCCTTCACGTTTTGCCGTAATTTTGATGACTACATAATTAAATCAAATAATTGTAAATCGTCCTGTGTGGTGTCGGGATAGATTTTTTTTCTTTCGTGGATTATTATATTTTATCTTCAACAGGGGTCGTCCCAAAGTCGCTTGAAGCGTCACTAAAAACAATAGACCTCTATGAAAACACATACATACCCCTGCAGAAATAGGTAGTATATTTCCAAACCTAAAGTTGAGCAAGAAGTGGCTACGAGGCTTGAAAGAGTCGGTGTTGTCTATTCTTATAACGTTTCGCGTATTCTGTCAACACCATTTGCGAATACAGGCGTGATAATGTATGAGAAAAAAGGAAAACAAATATAATTGCATCTATAAATTTGATTATACAGACGTAGGTATGTACAGTCACGAACAGGGATTGTTGAGCCACTTGCCACTGTTCGCAATTTAGACGTGTAATCAATGATCGATGTGACCGACTAGATGTTAGCTATTGGATTAGTATTACAAGACCAAGTTACAAACATAGGTAAGTGGCTCAACAATCCCTGTTCGCGATGGTACAAGCAAAACATTCATACAAATACATACGCAACATAGGGTCAGCTCGGTAAACAACCACGCATTATCTATCGCGTTAAGTCGTGTGTGCCCAGCCGAGCGTAACGGCAGATAAACCAAGTTTTATCTGCTTGTTTACCTGCTAATGCCTAGGAATTAACTACGTGTGCATAGTACCACAAAATGGACAAGTAGAGAAATCAATCTCCATACAAAGTGCGCTTGAGCGACGCACAACAAAGACACCGCTTACAGACACTGTAGCGCCCCAACGCCACATTCGTCAAAAGCTGAACTAAACGATCCCACATCGCGTTAACGACTTTTCGATGATCGGTTGCTTATTTATGCAACTTCCAACTTTCTGTCTATGGACTACGGTCCCCAGGCATAACATCTGGCTTGAGAGAGATCTCTCTTTCCCACAACACGATATCTCGGAACAGTTGAACCCACGAGCGCAGTTGTCGCCGCTTGAGACGCGCATCAATGAACGATTCTGCAACTTTTCCAAGAGTCACTACTTGAACTGTCAAATTTTAATTGCCTTGCGAGTGTATTCCACTAGCTCACTGTAAGATAATGTTTATAGGAATAGGTATTTATTACACTTTGATTACATTAAATGTTCATTTCACCAAAATCGAAAAGACATGACATTTGAGACACAAAAGTTTTCCCTGTAATTTGACAAAGGCCGTCCTACTCCCATGTTCTCGTTACACTTCCCCGTTTGTAATTTAACACTAATAATTATCTACCAATTTTCAGTTAACCTTCGTACGTGATTCTCTTTTGTCAGTCCTCTGACATCATTGTCTAACGGTCGCCACTAACGTCATTAGACCGTAAACATAGTTAAGATAGTTCGAACAAGATACTTACATAAGTATTAACTTATGTTACGACTAGCTTTTGCCCGCGGCTCCACTCGCGTTAAATTCGGGGTATCACAGAAGAGATAGCACACATACCAATTTATAGCTTTCTACATTGAAAACTTCCACCCCTCATCTTAGGAAAATGGGGGGTTTTGAAGTGACAAAAAGTAGCCTATGTCACTCTCCACGCCCTAAACTAGCTCTACCTAAAAAATCACGTCAATCCATCGTTTCGTTTAGCCGTGAAGGACGGACAAACAAATACATACATACATGCATACATACAGATGTAGTGAGAAACTATTTTCCTTCGTAAATGTTCGGAAAAGTTCGTATTTATCGTTTTCTCTCAAATAGCTTCGGTGCCCATTTTAAAGGGAATTCATTCCGTAAAATATATGGTAAATATCCAGTTTTAAATAATAATTGTAATTGTTTTAAGTAATAAAACGATAAATACGAACTTTTCCGAAAATTTACGAAGGAAAATAGTTTCTCACTACATCTGTACCGTCACGCCTCTTTCCCACAGGGGTCGGCAGAGACCACTTTGTTCCACTTGATGTTTTACGATCCTGACATACCTCTTTTGCTTCATCCACGTTTATTAGCTTCTTCATACATGCTCATCGATTTTGGGTACTCTTGACCTGACCTGTTTCTAAAACGTCCGCGATTTGGTTGGTCACGGAACGTCCGTCTAGGTCTTCCCCTCCCAACACATCCATTCACACTTCCAGCATAGATCTGTTTAGTCAATCTTCTTTCATCCAAACCAGACAAACAAACAAACAAACAAATACACTTTCACATTTATATATTGGTACGGATGGATACCTTATATCCCACATACATTACGCATGTATTCCCAAACGGGGTAAGCAAAGCACACGAAACGCTACATAGACAAAACTATGACTATTTCACGTTTCATGGCCACTTCTCCCATATTTATTTAGGTTTTGACTTGGCAGGTATTAGTGGCAGGTTGCTAGCCTGTCGCCTAAAACATACTACGAGTTCAAAGGTTTACTTTTCGTGTTTACACTCACAATACCCAAATGGCGAAATGTATTCTAGAACCGCGCGGTTACAACCCATGTGTTTGCTTGTACATACACAAACATACATTTTGTACAATGTCCAAATATTGCGACATGAAGGAGTACCTACCCTAAACATTTCTAGTCTGATATTTACTTGGAAAAAGGTTCTACTTAATTTTTAGACATTTTTGAAAGTACGTACCATCGAACCAACTGATTCCTGACCCAACATAGAACCTATTCACAGTGAACGTCATAGTGACATTTATTGCTTGACAAAGGAAATGTTTATAACGTTTATTGTGACAACGTTCTGCGATGGGTCAGAAATCAGTTGGTTCGATAGTACCTACTGCTGTATTTAGCCGGATTAGCACAGCAAGATGCGAGACGAATCGCCCGCGAGATAGACTAAATATCACCGTCTAACTAGAATCGTCAGAAATGGACAGGTCGACTTGCGTGAACTGCCGTGCTAAGCCTACGGAGGTTTAAAAAAATATATTACAAAAATTTAGGTTGCAAGCTTGTCGCCTAAAGGATACCTTATCCTATTTCATTAGTCGCCTCTTATGGCATCCATGAAAAAAATATGTAGAAAAGTTTTATTCTAAACCCAACACCACACGGTGTACGACAAGACTTTCCAACAAAATATACCACTGACAATAGTTAAGATACTTTGTCTCATCGTATAGTATGGGACACCCTGTATTGTCCGCCTTTGTAAGTAGCTGACCAGCTGTATTGAATTAAGCCAGCCCGCTATTCTCTGGGGGTCTAATGGTAATACAATTTCTGCTGCCTAACCGACCATTGGGGAGCTGAGTCGGGAAAAACAGACGTTATTTGTATCATCTGTTTAGGGTTCCGTATCAAAATAATAACAACTAACAGTCACGTTTGTGAGTCCAAATAGACGTCGAAGAATAGTCCATTTCCTGTTTCTTAACTACTAATAGCATTGTTTTTGGTTTAAAAACAGAAGGAAGAGGTGTAATATAGTGGTAGGTAGCCTGTCACCCAAAGCATCATCATCATCATCAGCCTATATACGTCCCACTGCAGGGCACAGGCCTCCTCTTAGTATGAGAGGGCTTGGGCTATAGTTCCCACGCGGACCCAGTGCGGATTGGGAACTTCACACACAACGTTGAATTACTTCGTCGCTGTGTGTAGGTTTCCTCACAATGTTTTCCTTCACCGAATAGCTCGTGGTAAATATCAAATTCGATATCGCACATAAATTCCGAAAAATTCAGAGGTGCGAGCCCGGGGTTTGAACGCACGACCCTCTGCTTGAGAGGCCACAGGTCGAACCGCTGGGCTACCACGGCTGTTACCCAAAGCATAGCTACACCTATTTCCTTGATCGCCTTTTACGACATCCACGGAAAAATGGAGAGATGTTATTCTAAACCTGACACCACACGAAGAAAACTAATTCTAAGACTAAATTACATTCACGGTTGAATCGAGCCTAAAAACAGTAGAAATTAAAATTGTAACAATTTTGTAGGTCTAATTTTAATTTCTTTTCTCCTCTTTTTTGTTAATCTGTACCTACCTTTTTTAACGATGGAAAGGCTGTAAACGCTATCACCGACGTTCCTCGATAAAATAACTAAAATAATCGATCTGATCGAAGTTCTCCGTAAAATTACGAATATCTCATAGGTAGGTAAGCTGGGTTCAGTTAAAGCATAAAACTAGAACGTGTCTTTTTTACAAGCTCATATTTTCCAAGCTGTTTGACCCACTTTGTCGGGCTGAATACATTTATCCATCCGCAGAAGCTAGACAAATTTGATTTCCGGGATCTAATATTTGCCAAGGCCGTCTTTAATATAGGGATTTACATTCTCTACGGGGCTAGGAATACCAGTAAAACCTCTATGATTGGTGAATATCAGAGCATAGCGTAACATTTTGTGCTATACCTGTACTTGTAGCTTGGTTGCCACCAGGGATGATACGAATATTCATATCCGCATCCGACAGTTTCCTCTGTGCAGCGTTTTACCCATGTAAATTTTCGTATTTATTTCCCATTTTTCGGAAACTTTCCGCAATTCAACATTTTGTAACTAGGACGCCAGAACCGAGCAAGAGCAGTGGGCTCGCTTGTTTACTACACACGAGATTATTCCTGGGTGTTTTCAGAACAGTAACAATTCATCAATCGATAGCTTCTTGCAGATTGCTGGATTCCTGGTACGCCGTCGCTGTTAGTAGCTTTCAGTATTTATGTTCATTGGTTTTCAACTCGTATTTTAACAAAATAAACATATTTATGGAAATTACACTGTTTCACGGAATCACACCTGTATATTTCGATAATAAGGAAACAGGTACTATTTCTGTTGTCTGGTACTTCTAAAGTATCGTTTTTCTTAGCGTTTAAAATTTAATTCTACTGCAAAAAGTTGGAATATAAACATTCGACATGCTTCTTCGATTCATAACAATCCAATTTGTTAGACTTAGCTACAGTTTTGTTATACCTATGCATTGTATGCAAATTCACTGGTTTAGGTAACAATATTTGAAACGTGTTACTTAAAACTAAGTGACTAATTTGGGTACATAATTCATTTTGTCTCCCATCAGGAGAAATCGTTGCAAGAGCCGAGCTCTGCAGTGAATATCTTGTTTTGTTGAAATTATATTTTGTTTGTAATATAGATCAAAATACTGCACAATAAGTGACATGAAAAAGCGTTACAAATCACTGTGAAATTAAACTAAAAAAAAATAGTAAATGAAATAAACTCAGTAGCGAAGCAGAATCCTACGAAGAAGTTAATAAAATAAAAGATGGAGAAAGTAAAAATAGAGAAAGAGAAGAAAATGGACCGATTAAAGGAGAAGCTCGTAAAGATACAAGGGAAAATTCAGGATCGAGTGGAGGGTTTCCAAGATCAAATGGAAAGGAAAATAGAACAATCGAAACTTTCAAGATTCGTGTCTCATCTATCGAGCGACAGATCAGTCGACAGCAGTTCAAGAGAAGATGATGGGAGTTCCGTAGACAAGATATCAATAGGCTCTAATGACAGAGTTGAAAAGAATATACCAAGTTTCGTGGTTGATGAACCCACTGAAGCAGATCCTGCTAAAATTTGTGAAGATTTCATCCAAATGGAGAAGAATGGCGTTTTTTATGGCAGAAGAAGTTTATCAGCTACTAATTTAGCCTTCGATGAAGATGACTCCAGTGACTCGTGTGTGTCCTGTGTGTCTTACAACGATGAAAGGTATTGTACCCTAACTTTTGAATCAACCGCCTCAGCTCTTTTTCTTTAAATCTTATTTGATTTTGAACTGTGGTGTTATTGTTCAATTATAACAAACTAAACTCTTGGACGACCTCGATGTCTAGGTGGCAAAATCAGCTGCCATATTGTATAGAAGATTTGACAGCTCGACGATGAGTATAGTAAGTTACGTTAGAAAATAACACCTCTGGTCAGTGTATTCCCTTTTGTCTCATTATTATGTAGCTAACTGACTTCTGAAACTAGCTACGATGTGAGAACATTTTCATCGCTTTCCAATCCGTATTACCGTTACCGTTGTACCTGTTCAGTATTATTCTCAAAGATCACCAACAGCAAAGCCGTTGGTAAATCCCTCATTACGTTCTTCTGACAGGACGGAACCTCGCCCCAGAGCTGGCAGCCTGCCCCCAGGGTCCCAACTGGAGCTTCCATCAGCCATCAACACATGCTCAGACCTCATCGAGAGACTCGGCACAAGGTTTCCCAAACTGAAGAGCAGAGGGGACAGACTCCATAGGGTCGGTTGTGGCCAGACGTTGGTTGCATGGTTTTGTCTAACTTGTGGTTTTGTGGTGTATTAATTAAACTAACAATGGTATAATACCATAATAACAATAATTGTTTTTGCGAGGTTACTCATCAGCTGGCTTGCGTGCAGCGCAGACGGCACACTTTTTGTGCGATCGAGTCTGCGGCGCACAAAAAGTCTGCATGGATTGTATGATTGTACTGTGCTGAATTTTTTGCGCGTCGTGTGCGTTACCGCATTTAATTGCATACGTTTTGTTTTCACAGACTAAAAAAAGTGCGTCACGGTTAGTCTGTCGTATGCGCAGCACCATAAAAATAAACCTTTTTTATTTAGGATCGACATCGTAGGCAACTCAGTGGCTTTTGGGTTGGGCAAAATACAAAAAGCTCCGCTACGATTAGGTACATAAAATTACGAGTAGGTACAGTATGTGCCCCCACTTACCTATCCAGGCGATTCGGTGTTTTGAACGCGCACCACTACTAATACAAAGTTTGTCTAACTATTTTTAGCGAAATATTAATATCATGAACTACCTCATTTTGATTTTGCTAAAAATAGTTAGACAAGCTTTGTATTGGTGGTGGTGCGCGTTCAAAACACCGAATTGCCTGGATAGGTAAGTGGGGGCACATACTGTACATAAATCTGCCAATATGCGTAATGGTTTTGTTGAGAACTCCCAGTTTTAAGATAACACTAGTGATTTCCTGTTTATTGTAATTTACCTGGTTTTGCAACTCAGTGGTTCATTGGTTACAACTAATATTTTCTTTGTTTGTAGTTAATAAATTAACCGTACAAATATTGTCTAATTATTTACGATTGTTAACAAAGCGCTATTCCTATCACCTAGGTATATGTATTAACTTTCAATCGATGTTCCAAAGTACTTTATTGAAGCATTTCCGCTTTGGCTCTGTTATTGTTTATTGTACATAAAACATAAAGTAACTACAAATTCAGGCCAAACCGTAGATGCAGACTGAAAGTTATGAGCCATATAAAGCTGAAGAATATGAAGCGTTTTACTTCTTGGCAATTTGTATTTCCGATATGGAATGAGAGATTTGACTGTCGGGTTTAGAATAACACCTGTCCATTTCTTCCGTGTCGTAAGAGGCGACTAAGAAAACAGGCTAAGGTATTAAGGTGACAGGCTAGCAACCTGTCACTATTGTACAGTCAGGGAAATTGGATGTTTAGCAGGTTGAGATACTTTTAAAATTGGCCTTATTATATTAGGTACTATTTTCAGCCAGTTGCATGACATAAATACTCAATATAGAACCTTATGGTGAAGTTTGTCCTATAATGCGTACAAATTATGAAGGCAGTCAACCTGCTAAGCATTCAGATTCCCTGACTGTACAGTATGTGCCCCCACTTACCTATCCAGGCAATTCGGTGTTTTGAACGCGCACCACTACTAATACAAAGTTTGTCTAACTATTTTTAGCAAAATCAAAATGAGGTAGTTCATGATATTAATATTTCGCTAAAAATAGTTAGACAAACTTTGTATTAGTAGTGGTGCGCGTTCAAAACACCGAATTGCCTGGATAGGTAAGTGGGGGCACATACTGTACCTCTTAACCTTAAAACCTGAAAATATGTTACAATCACCAGCATTAATATCTCCCACGTAGAAGCGTGCAAAATATCTGACACGTCCTACTGCCCCTGGTATTAAAGTCATATCAGATATTTATGCAGCCTTATTCTGTCAGATATTGGGATCTATATCTGGATCCCTAAAGTTTTTTAACCTATTTTTATATTCCCTAACGTTTTATGTCATAATGATCATTTGCCATAAAACTCAGATGCCATATTTTTAGTTTCCCTGAACATTTTATTTCAGAAACGATTGTTTTGGCGCTCCGCTCGCATCGCTCGCTATTTATGGTCATAAAATAAACCTAACCTATTTGATTTCTAGCCTGCCTAATTGATTCCTGACTATTTTAGAATTATGGAAAATGATTATTATGGCTTAAATTTGCTAGACGTGGCGCTGGATTTTTGAATCCATGTGCTCTGCCTACCCCTGATGGGAATACAGGCGTGAGAATATGTATGTATGTATGTATGTATTATTATGGCAAGTGATCGTTAGGTCTAATGCCCTAATGGGCAAAACAGTTCAGGCAAATGATTTTATGACAAACGATGTTAGGGATCTTGAGGGACACCCCAGATATTGGTATTGGTGCTGGTGGAGTGGTCGTGATTTTGAATCGTATCGACTTGAAGCGTATCGTGTGCTCTGCCTATCCCACTTGGGAATACGGGCGTGATGTATGTAAGTATTTTGAAGAAACTTTCTCTTGTTTCCAGTACCTCCTAAAGAACACCAGACTGAGCGACGTCAACAAGAGGCTGAAGGCTCAGATATGGAGTTCCGTGGTGACCATTGTCCTGGTGGAAGCCAAGAACTTGCCGGCCATGGATCTGGACACCAGGTCGAGTGACCCTTACTGTAAATTTAGGTAAGTTGCGAGGAGGGTTTCTAGAGTTTGTATTGTATCTTAGGGGATTCAATAGGCTAGTTGACAAAAAAACTATTTATACGTTGTCGGTTTAGGTAGTTAAATCAATGTAAACAATCTTGACGTGTCTTTTTATTTAATACGTACACTTTATAAATCGAAATCTTTACATTTTACAATTTTGGTATGAAAAAATCATTTACTTTCATGATTGAATTGCATAGTGTAACGATTTTCATTTTTAGACTGTGTATTTCAATAAAAAGACATGTCAAGATTGTTTATATTGTTTTAACTACCTAAACCGACAACGTATAGTCTGTCAAGATTACCAAAAATTATTGTGCACGTATTTTTTCTATTATTTGACAAACGAAAAATGACGATATTAGCGGTTGAAAGTTTCGCCTGACGCCGACTCGGTACAATTTTTAGCTAGTCGTGACGACACAAGCCCCCACTGCGGAAATCTGATGTGATGATCTATAACTTTGCCGATGATTAGTCATTTTATAAAAAAAAATATGTGTGTCATGTTTTTCCATAATTATTCCTGTTCATTTATAATTGACACGGCTGTCACGATGAGATTTAAGTAGTTGTCAATATCCAGTAATTGTCTTCGTATTTTTTGCGTCGTTCATTGCAATCTCTACACAACTACATTCAACTTACAAGATTTTCACCTATACCATAATTTTTCTCTGCAAAGTTAGCGTAGTCAAACTCTGCCTACTTAACAGTGTTAGCCAATTGTTTAGACACACTTAATGCCTCTTTTACCCGGCACATTGGGTCGCCCAACCGTGCCCTACCCTAACGCCGCTACTGTATTGCCTGATTAAAAAATAACCCTAAATTACAGGTTAGGAAACGAAAAATACAAGAGCAAGGTCGTCTGGAAGTCCCTCCATCCATCTTGGTTGGAGCAGTTCGACCTGCACCTCTATGATGACCAGGAGCAGGTCCTGGAGGTCACGGTGTGGGACAAGGATAAGCAGACCAAGGATGACTTCTTGGGGAGGTAAGATCAGCAACTGGGACCTGTTCTGCTGGTGGATTTGAGGATTGACTTGAGAACTCGAAACGCCTGTATTCCCATGAGGGGTAGGCAGAGCACATGAATTCAAAAATCCAGTGCCACGTTTAGCAAATTCAGGGTAACCAGATGGTAAAACGTGATATTGTAGTGACAGGTTGCTAGCCCATCGCCCACTATACACTAACCCTTTCCCGGAGTCGACTCTAACGACACCCACGGGAAGAAAGGGTGAGGTGCTATTCTAACCCGGCACCACACGGGGGATTATTATATTACATGCAATCATTACAATCCCGAGGGGTGTCGGGGTAGAATAACACCTCGCTATTTCTTCCGTGAATGTCGTAAGAGGCGACTAAGGAAATAGATTAAGGTATATCTTAGGCGACAGGCTATCAACCTGTCACTATTATACCTGCCAACTCAAAACCTAAAAACATGTGCTAGAAGTGGCCACGAAATGTAAAATAGTCATGGTTTTGTCTATGTAGCGTTTCGTGCGCTCTGCCCACCCCATTTGGGAACACAGGCGTGATTGTATGTATGTATCGCGATATAATGAGGTGCATTTTAAATCGGTGACAACCGTAAAATCATAGTTAAATGTGACTGTAAGTACTTATGGATAAAAAAGGGATGGCCTCGGACCTTTGAGTGTCAAATTGACAGGTCGTTTGCCTTCTCTTTGAACCAACATCATTTATTTGACAACCTAGGTCAACCTGCTGTATGTGAAAGTTGGTCCACTGCCGACCCGCCGACAGTCGACTACCTTTATAACTTGTACCTTCCTCGAAGAACATTTATTTCTAACTTTATCTAATTATACACTGTGGCCAGAAATTGACCGTAATTTTTTTAATCAGTGGTCCGGTAAACGCGTCTGAAAACCCCTGTAAAGCTTTTTCTGGGAATTTTCATGTTATTTTTTTTAAAGAAATCTGAAAATATTGCCCAGTCTTTTGTACTCCGGCTTTTAGTCAACCGAGTTGCATCGCAATGTCGAACTTAAGTATTGCAAGTGCGTACGTGCCGACAAACGGCGACTAACGGTAGGTAAAACATAGGGCGCAATGACCTGAAAAGCAATGGGAAACTTGTCTCCCCTCAAATATGAAAATTTTCAAGAAATATTTTACAGGGGTGTTTAGTTGCGTATACTCTACCACTGGTTAAAATATTTACGGCCAATTTCCGGCCATCCTGTACATTTATGTTAAATCTTTTCTAGTCTGACGCAAGTCACAGTAGTTTTTTTTTTGCGGAGGTCGCCAAAAAAATGTTTAAAATTATGTTTTATTGCAATAAACACTTCCTTTTATTTATTACTTTTTTTCTCCAGATGTACGATAGACCTGTCCAAGCTGGAACGGGAGAAGACGCACAACATGTGGAAGGAGTTGGAGGACGGCAACGGCCAGATCTTCCTGCTCCTCACCATCAGCGGCACCACCCAGTCGGAGACCATCACCGACCTAACCAGCTACAAGGAGAATCCGAGAGATATAGAGATTATTGAGAGCAGATATGTAAGTAAACATTCATCCATTTGGATGTCGTATGAGGCGACTAAGGCCTTGCGCCGATGACAGACTATCCGCGACGGACTTTTTATTATGTGAAAATAAAACAGAATTATATGCAGTATGCACACGAGGCGCAAAAAGTCCGGCGCACAATGCGTACAATCAGTGGTTAATATAGATGAATTAGCAATTGATCTTCAAAAACCAATTATACTTACCTACCTTTATAACTTCTTAAAATAAAACGGAAGGACGAAACCAATATATCCGTTATCAATTAAAGGTTCAAACAAAATTGATTTATCGACTGATAAAAGATCTTGTTGACTTTCATTGAAATTAACATGCCATTAGTCTTCTTTTCTATTTTATATTAGAGTGCCAAGGCTCATTTATTTTTAGATGTGTTGTAATGCTTTTGTACTATCAAGTATCAAGGTCTAGGTTCGGATTCAGAATAGAATTATGGGCCTCGCTCATTCATCTTTTATGATGACACCGTTTTTCAATGTCTGCTTTATTATAGTTTGGACCAACAGTATTAGCAATGTAATTTTACACGGTTGAATAATATGTAGAATAAATTTTATACCACGCATTATTAATAGTGTACTTATACGACATAGTTTTAGGTCTAAAACATTGTTTAGCATCCGCTTTATTTTTGTTTTAACTATTTTGAAATGATGATGATGATGATTAAAAGATGATAAATCAGGACAATTGAAAGACATTTCAACTTTTCCAGACATGGTACTACCTCAACGAGCAATCCAGCGGAGTGGGCTGGCTGTGTGTGAAGGTGTATGGAGCCAAGGGCTTGGCCGCCGCCGACCTGGGCGGCAAATCTGATCCCTTCTGCGTGCTGGAGCTTGGAAACGCCAGGCTACAAACGCATACGGAGTACAAGACGCTGACCCCAAACTGGATGAAAATCTTTACATTGTGAGTGACACTGCTTTTTAAACATGAAACTGCTCGCTGCCAACTGCTTGACGCAACTGGCACTGGCTCAGGTAGCACACAACACTAACAACATCTGTCTCTAGAGGCACGTTCATACTGACCACAAATTCGGCATGAGTTCAGTGCTCAGCATTCAACTTAGCCAAAATTGACAGGTTGCAAAAGTCGTTTTTAGGTCAAGATTGGTTCACATGATGATGATTGGTCGCGTTTACCGCGCTATTGGTTCATTGTAACGTTTGCCTCCCGCACGGCATTGCGTATCTGCCATTTTTGGCCAAGTTGAATGCCGAGCACTGTATTAAGAATAGTTTCGGGTCATTGTCATAACCCTAAAAAAACATGTCCATTTGTAATATATAAGACATTTTTATTAATTGCATTCAATTTACATCATAACTATAAAGTACAGGAAACGTACTAGACTATACTATATCATATTTTCTATAAATGTAATTATTTGTTTTGTTTATCACCACAAATGTAACTGAAAGTCCACTTCGGTGGACTGTCCTGATTCCACCTGTTAATAGAATGTGGCTTTAAAAAAATACATCTCTTTTATTATTGTACAAAAATGCCATTTTTCCCTAATCTATGTATGATTTACATTTAACATTAATAGGATTGAAAAAATTAGATGGAAATAAAACACATTTTTTGCATTATTGAATCTTGTCACAACATTTTTCGTCTTTTTGGTGGACATTACTTTAAATTCTAGAAAAATTAGGGAAATGCCAAATGAATAGACCGGGACATTATAATTTAACTCGTTCACTATCGTACTATCCCTGTTAGCAGCTATTTTGCCGTGACTTGTGCGCTGCAGACGATATTGTTGTGTTAACAAGAATATTTGGTGGTGTCAATGTTGAATTGTCTTTCCGGTTACTGCTGTATTTTGCAAGTACATCGCTATAAATCCACCAAACGTTTTTAATAATTAGTTAAGCAATCAAACATTGTAAATATGCCTTGCCTTTTATAATAATCCTTTAAATGGCTGGTGTTGTAAATGATATTGCGGAAAAAGTCCATTCGGTGGACGTCTTTTTGGTGGACTTTTTGTACACCCAAACGATAAATGATTGTATTTTGATTGATTTCTTGTAATTTGGTTTAATTATTTATTATAACTTTGAAAACTAGCTTCTGATTCCTTTTTTGTTTTATCCGTAAATGACTAGTGACTGAATAGTAAATGTTTAAACGTAAATTCTGCAAATGTAAAATAAAACTGTAGAAGATTTAACAAAACATACAAAATAAGCTTTGGAGGAAAAAATGGAATGATGCACGACGATGCAGAAAAAAAATCAATATACAAAAGAAACTTAAAAGTACATCGCACGCAAAATACCGCCTTTGATTCCAGTTATTTTAGTACCATGAAATGGATGAACGTATTGCAGTGAAAAACAGGACAATGTTGAAAGCAGAGAAACTTACTTACTTAGAAAGAAGTTGATGACTTCAGAATGCAGCAACCACTAAAAATTAGTGAATGCAGTCTGTTTGATGATTGAAAAAAATGTGCATAAGTATACAATTTTTGGACGTATATTCTGAAAGTTCGGATACGTCAACGTTAAAACCAGGAAAAGCCACCAAACCCCCATTCCATACATGCTTCTTGAAGACTTGAAGGCTTCCTAGTCTTCGGAGGACGATGGCATATTTGGTCCACCGAAAAGAATTGTCATTTCGGTAGACAGACACAAAATATTTTTTATATACTTTTTGAATGTATTTACGTGTCTGATTGTTCATGATTATGAGAATATATCATGAGCGTTATTTTTGTTTAAGATGTTTACCGCTTTTTGTTTTGTTTATTTATTATTAATTAACATAATTAGTCCACTTGGTGGACATATTAGTCTTTTTGGTGGAATCGAAATATCGTTATTTTGTTTTAAATCGTTTTTTTTTTAATAATTGATCTCTGAATGATACTCAGTTCTGTTGCAAATTAGAGTAAGAGTCGTAATATACCTTTGATTTTTATAAATTACGTGTTTCATTTTTTGGCGAAAAAAATTGCCAGGCTTGACAATGACCCTTTCCACTTCGGGACAATCGACCCTCTTCCGATTGAAATTTGTATGCCGACTATTTTCAACGGCCTCACTCACTTTTCCCATAGGACCTTCAGTATCTTTTGTTCAATGTAATGTTTTTATCATTCTGGACGTTCGTATTTTGCTTCCTATTGCGGAAAATGTTAATTCTTAGTATTTCCTCTCTAAATCTTCTACAAAACACACACAATTCTTCTTTCCAGTACAGTAAAGGACATAAGTTCGATCCTAGAACTAACAGTATACGATGAAGATCACGACCACAAAGTTGAGTTCCTGGGGAAATTGGCAGTGCCCTTGCTGAGTATACGGAATGGAGAGAAGAGATGGTACGCGCTGAAGGACAAGAAGATGAGGGCGAGGGCGAAGGGGAACTACCCGCAGATACTACTGGAGATGACTGTGATATGGAATCAGGTGAGACTATTGAAGGAAAAGATGGAGATACAGATATTGTACTCGTAAAGCAGAAAGTTTCAGTTGAAACTCTAAGAGAATTTGAACTCGGGATCATTTATATTCTTTAGGCTTAGCACAGCAAGACGCGTAAGAGAACACACACGCACGGGATATTTCCCATTTTCTGATGTCTCTAGATAGACAAGCGCAAGGTATAGTCTATTCGACCGCATTTCTACTCGCGCCTTGCTGTGCTAAGCCGGCTTGTCGATTCTGAAATAGATGTTTCTTTTTATTTCACCTTTTCAAGGTAAATTTTGAGGGTGCTCGTTGTCACTTCCTTCCCCAACCGCCAAATGTTCAGACATCTCTAAAAATTTGCAGACGCTTCTGGAAGTTTCTATAAGTTTCTAGACGTTGTTTCTTTCCAGCTAAAAGCAGCTATAAGAGTGGTGAACCCGAAGGAGCCGAAGTACATGCACCAGGAAGCCAAGTTCAAGAGACAGCTGTTCATCCGGAACGTAATGAGACTGAAAGCCATCATCATGTGGTTCATCGAGATAGGGAAGATTTTACAGTGAGTTTAATATTAAATTGAATACCTTTTTATACTTAGCATTTGGGGCAGAGACCTGCGGGTCTTAGCGTCCTTGACCAGAGTGATGTCCAAGCGTCTGGCGGATACAACTGCAGCCTCCTCGCCCAACGTACATACAACTAAGAAACGTTGCCAGTATTTTCGGAACCAAGCCACATTGTCCTCTTTTCTGAATGTAGTTTTATTTTAGGTAAATATATGTTCAGGGTTATTTATAAACCATCAAAACCTCGCATGACTAAGACAGCACCATAAACAACAACATTTGTCCTACGACTTTCAGATGTAAAATGAAATTGATAATTTTGATGATGTTTTACAAGACACTTGAGTTACGAGTTGTTGATGTCATAAAACAAATATGCACTCTTAACAAAAATATTTGTTCAGAACTTTATGTCAAAAGGCTTTTAGTTCATTAACTGAAGCATAGGTGCTCATAATTTACAAAATTTCAGAGACTGTTTTGAATGGGAATCGCGTATCCGCTCCTTCCTCGGACTGTTGGCATGGCTGGCCTTCTGTTACTACTACGAGATGTGGATGCTGCCGCTTCTCACTCTCATCTTCTTCACTAGGAACTGGCTCATCTATCGGCTCACAGGTGAGTAGGATTAGAGACCAGAAACTATGGATCGATTATTACTATTCTTACGTGGTCCTTCGAAATATGATTATATCTTCAATAGAACTAAGGCGCTCTATAGAAGTAGTACTATGAATCTTAGACCCCGCCTACCTATAACGCTATACCTATAGAGCATCATCTAGTCTAGAGGAGCGAATAAGAAGTCTCTATTTTTTTTTCTTATGCTTTCTTACTCTTTGGAAAGACTTTGGTTTATTTAATTTTTTATGTTTATTCATTTTGTTTTGTGTTAATTTTGTAGCCGAAATCAAAAATACCCGAATATATCGAGTGCTTCAGCCGATTTTGCCAAAATTTAGTGAGAGTAAGTGCTTGATGTTGTGATTGTTTCAGTATGACAGGCATGTGTACAGTCAGCTTTAAAATAATTACAGCTGTGCCTAAATTAAACATAGTATTCGATTTTGCAAAAATCGTCAGACTACACTACACCAAAATTATGCCAGGTTAGATGCCATAGATTGCATAGCTTTGAAGCTGACTGTACATAAAAACTAACAAGCATGAAGCTGCGAAGCACGAAATTATTACATTCATTAGAAAATGCAGCTTTTTGACTAATTAATCGAATGTCAATAAGTCCATTAGATCAGTTTTGTTTTTTCAAAAAAAAAAAATTTAACCTCTTAACCTAAATCATTCTTATTCCGTTATTTGTGTTCAACCTTTCGAGAGACTTGTTAGGTTAAATTAACTTGACAGCTTTAAGCGTGACTAAATTAAAGTTAAACCTAATTGTTCCCAGGAGGCAATCCATTGCTCGTTCCAGTTGATGATGAGGATTTGTTAGCTGAAGAAGACGATGAAGAGGAACCTGACAAGGTATAACAAATGCCTTTATTTAATAATGGCAGATGTAAAATAATTTATCAGATGTATATCGCCCAGATCGGTGATATTTTGTAAAAAGGCTAAATGTTGACTGTTAAGTAGGCGAAACCGTCGAGCATATATGACGAGACTTGACAAGAGGGATAGATGTGAATAAAGCGAGAGAAATATGCTAGAATAGAAGCAAATAACACTCTTTTGTATCTGCATATCCTGCATACCCCGCAGGGAATGGGGCATCGTGTTTTTTTTTGTTTATTTAGAATAATTTTACATATCATTTTGTTCAACAGGAGGAGAAGAAATCTCTTAAAGAGAGACTGCAAGCAATACAAGAAGTGACGCAAACGGTGCAGAATGCTATCGGCTACGTCGCGTCGTTGGGAGAAGCCGTTAAAAAGTAAGTAGTTTTTTCTTAAAATAAGGTTGACGATCGAAGGAAGAAAAGAGCCACAGGATCGTACTGCGGTAGTTGAAAGTTCAGCACTGGCCACTTTAAGAGGAAGATATATGGAAGCTGCTTCTGTTTTAAAAAAATACATGGGCTTTTGTAAAAATAGTCCATCTATCTTTTCTCTCAAAGAGCTAGTATAGCATGGCTCGTGGGTGTCCGTGTGCACTGTGCAGCAGAGGCAAAAAGAGATGCTGTAATTTATGGAACGAGAATTCTTTTCGTTATGAAAGTGACTAAGGTATAGCTTTAGTAGTGCCCTAGCGCCAGCTATCGTCGAATAGCCGAACTAAACAATCCTACATCGCATCGCATCGCACCGACGAAGTTTCGAAGATCGGTTGCGTAAATACAACTTCCAACTTTCTCTCTGCGGACTTCAGTCCCCAGGCATAACATCTGCCTGGAGACCTCTTTAATGGAGTCTTTCCCACAGCCTCAACTGTTGTTTTTTTGTTCCAGTCTTATGAACTTCACGGTGCCATACCTTAGCTACATTGCTATCATTATGCTCTTTGGGGCGATGGTTGTGCTGTACGTTATACCCCTGCGATATCTACTTATGGCGTGGGGTGAGTGTTAACTGATTAAAACCATAATACACTAGATCCATAAGAAACACAGATAACAAACAGAACTTGTCATAATTGTACCTATCTACAACTGTGATCTTATAGTAAGCCGAAATTGCTAAGGGGGCCTCGCAGTGGTCACATTTTTCTTACACACACATTAATCACGTCACGTCTGTTCTGGATTAGGCAGAGCACACGAGATGTGACATAAAAAAAACTATAGTTCACGCTTCGTAGTCTTCCAGTATAATTTTGGATTTAAAAAGAGATGGAAGAGGTACATTGTAGTTAGATTGCACACACACACACACACATTACATTTTTCATGGAATAATGGGATTCAGCTAAAAATATTTCTAAGTATGTTTATTCTAGCCTAATAATTGGATACACTTAATTATATTTTTTCCAGGTATTAATAAATTTACAAGAAAAATACTCCGGCCACACACAATACCCAACAACGAAGTTTTAGACTTGCTGTCAAGGGTGCCTGATGATGAGACTTTGGTATTTTTTTTTTTTAATTTTAACCTTGTTCCTTGTATAATTTCTGGAGTACCGAGTAAAGTTATCTGTGAAAGTTCTTTGCTACCTTTTTCAAATAATGTATAACAATTTACTTTCTTTTGATATATTTACTTTCTTTGTCTTGATATTTCATGCCTAAAATAACTCTCCTCGTTTTTTTATATTATTTAACCTGAGGTTAAAACTAATTCTTTAACCTTTCCAGTTGGACTGCCGGGAGTTGAAACCACATTCGTCTACGGAACACCGTCGGGACGCGCGCAAAAAGCACAAAGCCTCGTAACAAATTAATTTAAAACGCAGAGTCACTGTCTACGTCGCCAAATTGAGGGATACCTAAGTTGTAGGGCGACACTCGTTGAACTACGTAAATGAGGTTAAAAAGTTCAGCTAGATCTTTGTTCAAAGAAAATAAGTTTATATTCTTTTACATTTTATACATTTTTTTTTGGCAAAGTTAATAACATTGAGCAAACACCCACATAACTATACAAAACGGCCCCATGACCTACAAACACCTCTATGCGTATTGACTACAATACAAAAAAGGAAACTGGTGACCATAGCGACAAAAAGCTAGCGAAATTGATGTCATGATCAGTATATTCCAGTCATAACCCTATAGAGTTCAGAATTAAATTCTCGCATAGGACGCATAAGCCGGGGTGAAGGTGTAATGCCACATTTTTTGTAAGTAATTGTGGAACACAATCGTACACTAGCGTACATAACTTAGTTTTTTAACCTTATTTGCATAGGTTCAACGTGTGATGTCCGGTAGAGTGAATTTGCAGTGGAGTGGTAGGGAAACGCAACCAATAGTAAGCTAAAGTGTTCAAAGTCCCAAATAATTTTACTTAGCCGTAGTTTTCAATACATCATCATAATGTAAAAATAACACGCGACATTGCACCGGTGTCACTCCCGAATTTGGTCACCTAAATTTTTTTGACTAGGTATTCTGTTTAGGCAGGTAGTCTATCGCGAGTAACATAGGTAGATGAAGTGTCAAACTTTGTAACCCAATTTCATATTTTTTTAAAAAAGGTTTAATAAATAATCAATATCTAGACAATTAGGTATAGTCGAGTGTAGGTTTAGTGATATCTAATGTTAAAATTACATAAGAAAATTACTAAACACTGCAAAGTATAAGATGAACCTTTTGAATAATTATAAGATGGTAACCTACGAAGATTGACACTTTATCTAACGCTGAATTAGCGTGTCATTGCTTGCTAGCCAGGTTAAAACTACTGCTGCATTGTTACAAAAAACTTTGATCCTGTTGACAAATAAGTGCACAGTCACACTACGACAATTATTTTAGATAATCGCTAAACTTTTTTGATCTTTTCATTGAATCTCTCTCAGGATCAAGAACTCGAAAGATTTAATTTGTGCGATTAATGTTATAGTGCGTCAAATTTGTATTCAATTTTATTGTATAGGTACATAAATACATACATTTATATAAATTTACCCAAAGAAGTCGTCCACATAGAATAGATAGGTGATTAAATCAGTTCTTTCCGATGTTGTTTGATGATCATTAAAAATGCCATTTAGCGACGTTTAACAACATTAAATAGACTAAGATCTCAACTTTGAATGAATATGATAAACAAAGCGGCTGTCTTCCTGTAATATGATCTGAAAAAAGTTTAAAAGGGTCAGACTAATCACCATCAGAAAACTATATGCCACTTAGCCTGTCAATTTTATTATTTTAACCTTTTTGAGCGCATTTCAATTATAAATATTTATATTATATTGGTAAACGTTGTTTTTATAAATTCTAAAGTAACCTTTAAATCGCACATAGCGAACAATTTATTTAAAAACAGCTTTGAAAGGGTTGAAGTGATAAAAATACGCTTAATGTAAAATATATTTAACTGAGATACAAGTTGTAACATTGTAACTACCTAGGTCAAGTCATGTTTATTGTTATGCTTATTTTTCGCTTTCTGCATTTAAAAATTGTTTTTAGTTTATTCCTTGTGATCTAATCCTTTCGCAAAAAAAACGGACTTGAATTGGCTAAGTTTTAAAAGCATTTTCAAGTCAATAAATGACATCAAAATTACATTTACATTTATTATCCAGTAGGCATATAGTGTCAAATACGAATCACAACCACCCAGATGGCAGAATACGTTAATATTTATCAAATGCACATAAATGGCCACGGGCAAAACTGCATCTCTTCCAATGTTTTCCATTTATTAATTGTACACTTATATTGATAGTTAACGAAATAAGAGTAAGATCTGATTAACTAATACATGTACGGATATTAAGAGCTAAAAAGTGTTAAATTATATTTAATAAGCTACCAAATTTCTTACGGTAGACCAATTGCATTTAAATTTACGAGTTTAAGTAAATATTTCGATTAAAATAAGAATATAAATGTTTATACATAGTGTTTTTAATTACACAAATTTTGTATCGAGTGTTATTATAATATTTTTGTTAAGTTACGAGTTGAAACGTTTTTACGAAAAGTTATTTTAGTAAAAAAGAGTTACCAGTAAATATAGTTATGTATAAATGTAAAAAATAGATAGATTTCTTCATAATGTGTAGATTTCTACTTCTAAACTTTAGAGATGCATCTTGCATCATGAAAAAGGTAGTATATTTAGCTCGGACCTTGGCCATTATACTTTAAAGTATATACACTAGCAGCATTATATTTAACTTTAACGTGGAATGTTTCCCTTCAATAGGGAATGGATGATTTTTTTAGATATGCTTGATTATTT
>BHDV01065574.1:5271-33345 GCA_005406045.1 Adoxophyes honmai
GCTGAAATAAAATGCGACCGTGTAGAGAATATCCCAAAAAAAAATATTTTCATGTCATAGAAATTAATTAATTGACAACTATATGAGTGTATATCTTTATGTTTATATGCATGTATTGGTGCTTTAAGATCATGTCTACCATACCAGAGACCATCCATGGATTAATCTGCTTCGATAAAGAATAGAGCGCGTTTCTATGGTTTATCAGGAAATTTCTCGATTTTTTTAATATCTCTGAAACTATAGTACTTACAGCTATGGGAGTTCAAATACATGCTTTTATTGGTAATCGAGTATCTAAAAATTACATAAAATAGGGATGACCGCAACTAAGCCATTTTAATACACTGTGAGACGGTGTCGACCGTGGCAGTTGTGCAAACATTCCGCTGGCGGCGCTGTCTCAGTTTCCATACAATTTTGCGATAACTCGCAAACGAATTCGTTAACGACTGCACGAACGATTTGAACACACTAGACGCTCTGAGACAACGCCGCCAGCGGAACGTTTGCACAACTGCCACGGTCGGCACGTCTCCATATAATTCTGCGATAACTCGCAAACGAATTCGTTAACGACTCCATCATCATTTTCAATACACTAGATGTTCACTTTCGAGTCTCGGGTGTCGGGCGTGTGTACTTACTTGTACCTACTTGTCGATATGTATAAGCATGTTTTCCTTGCCTATTACACATAAGGCTACAACAAATAGTAGCCTAGTTTGAGACTAGACTAGGTCAATTGGTGTCGTAAATTGTCCCAATTAGGTAGTATCTTTTGATAGACTTTGACAATCTTGTAAACGTAAAATTGGTATCTCCTTTGATGTGATTTGAAAGCCTAATCTTAGACATAACTTATTTATACGTGCTAGGTAGTAGCTGGGGAGGTATCCTAAACACATTTGATCTTTCTTATTACAATTATAGACTACAAACCCTTGATTTTTCTCACGCCCACAAAAGAGACACGTACTTTATGTATAATCTAAACCCGTATTTACGCTTAACTATTCACTATTCAACTTAACAATTACCTTTTATTTCAACACTACTCAACCATTTCTTTAAATTATAATTATGGTAGGTATAGGTATATGCCGTAGCTGCTTAGTCCACAATAAAATACAACAAATAAAAACTTAAATAATGGAATTTCGACCGAAGATTACGAAGGTTACAAGCCTTGCGATAGAAATAGAAATAGAAAAAACTTTATTGTTAAACCGTGTTACATAGATGTTACACGGTACGATAGAATCCACTATAGATAATTACCGTGTTGTAAGTTCACACTTTATCACCGGTATGGCCAACTAGTTCAACTTGGCCGTACCTCACCACGCTCCCCACGGCGCGGCTCGCGGCCGTTGCACAACCCACTTTCCCTCGCTGCAACCAATGCAACTGCATCTCTCGAGACACACGCTACTCTTAAATTTCCTTTACAAAAGCTTTCGAGACTTTGAACTTTTGATAACTTGGAGTCGCGAACGGAAGTGCATTGTGACTCGCGACAAAATGAAACAAAAGATGTGATCGTGTTAAAAAGTTTTGCTACAAGTGTTGCGGATACTTGTTCGTTGGCTGTGGAACTTTTGAACAACTCGTTCGTATTTGCTTCAAATATTCTACCTAATAAGAGTTTTTAATGTAAAATGTAGACCATAGCAATTGTGGTTCAGCAGTTCATGTTTTACAGTGTTATGTTTGCAAAGTATTGTTTCACTGCTCGTCACCAACATACTAATGTAGGCGTATATCACCAAAACACCTTCAAACCATGGTACCGATGAAAGGGGGCATACAGTTGTTATGCTGCATCAGCTGCGCCGTCGGCCTGCTGACTCCGGAGGTGGTGATCAGCCAGGGCAGGCTGCGGGGGCTGCGGAGTGTCTCTGGCCAAAATCGCTACTATGGAATACCGTATGCTGTTAGCGAGAGGTTCCAGGTAGGTACCTAAACTTAAGGCAATTTTCTCTAAAAAAAAAAATAGGTGACATATTGACGGTTAGATTGCATTATGCATGCGTCATTAATCATTATACAACTTAAAACTTACCTCAAGATTCCCGAGTATAAGTATGATTTCGTCAGAAGATAAAACTGAGACATTGCACTGCAGGTTGGCAGTGGTCAACCTTAGTATTCCAATAGTCGGTCTCTACGCCTTTTCAATCAACATAATCTCCGATGCATCTACTAAAGATAGAAAGTGACGTAAAGCCCATACGTCATGACATGTTACATCTTCACTATAACAAAGCGCCGATAGATTAAATTGAATTGAAAATCCATCACTATTCTATAAAATGGTTCTGTGTCTTTCCAGCTTCCAAAAGACCCGCCGAAGTGGCCCGGTGTATTCCACGCCGTGAACCGCTTCGGCGCCTGCGCACAGAGCGTCTCCTTCCTCTACCTCGGTTCCGAAGACTGTCTGCACCTTGACGTCTACTCACCAGAGCGTTCCACTGGCAAACTCCCAGTCCTCGTCTTCATCCACGGCGGGGCCTACTACTACGGAACCAAAGCACACTACGACCCTGAATTCCTAGTCACCAAGAACATCGTAGCAGTCATTATCAACTACAGAGTTGGGGTACTAGGCTTCCTGTGCTTAAACGGAGTAGCCAACTTAGGATTGAAAGATCAAGTTGCAGCCTTAAAGTGGGTGAGGAAGAACATAGCGGCCTTTGGGGGGGATCCGGATAATGTGACGGTTGCCGGGCAAAGCGCAGGGGCCAGCGCTGCCGCCATGCACATGCTGGCCAAATCCAGCCAAGGACTATTTCATAAGGCCATCCTTATGAGTGGAACACCCCTCACCCCCTGGGCGTACAATTTAGAGCCCCTAAAACCCGCCTTCGAAGATGCGCGTAAACTCGGAACTGTGCGCACTGAAGAGGACGTCTTTAACATCTTTATGAATGCTTCTTTAAGAGCTCTATTGGAAAGCACGCACGACACTTCGATTAATACAAAATACTTTAAATACTCTCCTTGCATGGACGACAAACTACCAGAGTCTTTTTTCTGGGATACTCCATTTCAAGTTTTGAAATCAAACTTCTTCAAACCTATCCCAATTCTTTCGGGGTTTGCTGATGTCGAAGGCATGCTTTTTTATGGGCTCAATGGCGATGGAGATTTTAAAGAATGGGACCAGAGTTTTGACGAACGACTGCCAACCGTGTTTTCATGGTGTTCCGACAATGAAAAGAGGAAGATTGCAAAAAAAATACGATCCTTTTACTTTGGAAGTAAGAAGATCAGCAAGCGAAATGTAGAGGGCACGGTGAATTACTATTCTGATTGGATTGCATATGCTTCTGTAAACGCTTTTTCGGATCTCATGGTGGAACTAGACGCGCCGGTGTACAATTACATGTTTTCCTATGAGGGTGGTAGAAACTTTGCTAAAGGACTGTTTGGGAGCAGGTCTGGGCTGAAGGGTGCCAGCCATTCGGATGATATTTTCTACATATTCAAGCCTGCTGGGCTGACGCTGCCAATGTCATCTACAGACAGACTGTTTATAGAAAGAATAACTACGATGCTGACGAATTTCATGAAGTACGGGTAAGTTTACGAGACTATTTTTTTGTTCTATGCACGCGAAAGATATAGTTGCCTATGTCAAATAAATATTAACTAAAAGACGATGCGTGTAGGTTACGCCTACGATGAGGCTTTCTATACTCTACTACAGCTATGTGACAGTCACTCGCATTGTCATAAAAGATAACTGCTTCCCCGCAAAAAGTGGCACGAGCCGTGTGTTAGTATAATCTCGCTAAAACCTCGAAGTTTTCGCAACACGTAAGTCACGTCTAGTTTGTTTTTGAATAGATAAATAAACACCCACTGTCAGTTTAGCCTACTCGCAGTTATGGTTCAGCAAGGGCAATCCTGCTACCAATTGAGATGTACCTACTAAGTACAAAGAGTTTGTTTTAAGAAACCACACTTAATCTCACTTTAACAAAGGCACCTAGAGTCTGGCTAATGCAAGTTGAGACTAGAAAATGGCGGGAAATTTAAAAAATCGACGTGTTGCAACACCAAGTATAGTGCGAGAAAACGATAATGATACTTGTAAAAAAATTGTAATTTGCGAGCAAGTGACAGCAGTGGAAAAGATTTCTAGTGTTAAATGATTTGATTTTCAATGAGTTACGTATACAGGATGGCCCATTTAAAACGGTCAGTATGTGGAAGTCCGAAACTATACGAGATACGAAGATCTCTTCTTAGGAACCATGTCATCGATTTTAATAAAAAGAAAAACTGCATTCATAAATTAAAAAAAAAACGTGTACTCAGTTCGGGAATCGAACCCGGTTGTTTTGAAGAAACAACTCTCACTATTTCTATTTTAATAGGTATTCAGAGTGATCAGATCACAGTTTACAAACGTACTACGTATTGAAAAAGGTGGTGGTCACTTCGAACTGGGGAAATGATCGCTTTTTGCCTGGAGTATTTTACACATTATTATTGATTTCACCTTCATGTTTTACTCTCTTGAGGGTGGACGGTGGACACACTGATTTCTGCAAAACAAAATAAAATTATAACGACAGTCCCTCAAGGTACCTACTGATTTTGGTTTCTTAAACGCTCGTTCTTTAAATATAAGCAGGTAATGTCGGCAATCTAGTATTTTCCAATTTTGATACTTAGGGAACGAGCGCTCTTAAACACGACTCTTTCTCCAGGTCTTTGAGGTTTTAAACGGTATTTTGTACCTCCTTCACGCCATCTACAAGCCCCATAGGTATATATATATTTTGGGAATTACGGAATTCGTTACGGATTTAATTTTCACCCTTTATTGTAAACACAGTATCAAAACTACTATGGCATACTAACCTAAGAAATCCGATATCGTGCGTAAGTACGCCGTTTTCCTATTGAAAATCTCCTCCCGCTCGTCTCTTTTTTCTTTATATTTACCAATCATGGTCAAAAGTAGCTTGCGTGCGTTGCTTTTAATACTTTTGTTCATTATGGACGCCGAAATCGTTCAAGAAAACCGCGATCTTTTTCTCAACTGACATGATAGTAAAGTGGCGTTTGACACTAATTGACTAGTTGCCATATAAAAAGTTTGATAAAAATCTCAGTTTCAACTTTCATTAGCCAGAGTCTACATAAATATGCTTGCCTGTCTGACTCATTGACATAGCTCGGTCAGGTCCATTGCAAAAAATGTAATACCGACAGAACAATAAAGTCGTGATTATGATTATCTAAACTTTCTCTACGTTAATTTCGTTTTAAGTACCTCCTACCACTACTGGCATGGCTAAAACGAGCTACGAGTATGCATGAAATAAATAGTTCATTGGCGACAGTTAAAAAAGTGAAGAAGTTCTTATCTAATTTCGCACGACTGTTGAAGTAACAAAAAGTATCACCTTACAGTCATGAGAAGCGGTATGCTGTGGATGTTAGTTACTAATAATCCGGCCTAAATACATCCCACTATAGGGCATAGGACTCCTCACAGTATGAGAGGGCTTGGGCTATATCCCAGTCCCAGTTCCCACGCGAGGCCAGTGCGAATTAGGTATTTAGTTCCTAAATTAGTTACAACTCAACTAAAATACTAAAGCTACTGTTACACTTGCTCTAAAGTAGCATGCTAAAAAGCGTGCTATTGAGTATGCTCAATACGAGCATGCTTATGATTAGTTTACATTTGCTAGCAATAGACATGCTAGTTTTAAATACGCTCCTGAATAAGCATGCTCAAATGCTGTTTAGACGAGCTTAAAGCACGTCCCCTTCCCGACCCGCTCCGCAGTTGGCATGCTCAAAAATCTCACGGCTAACGATTTTCAAGCAAACTCGAAATGAGCATGCTAATTTTGAGCAACATTATACTTAACTAAGTAGCAACTGCTCAATAGAAGCATGCTAAAAAGCGTGCTATTGAGCAATTGCTACTTAGTAGCATGCTTTCATTCTTGAAATGAGCATGTGTAACAGTAGCTTAACCATCCGAACTAGGCTTATGTTTTGCGATCTTTTCAGTAACCCAACACCGCACCCAACGGCGCTGTTGCCAGTGGTATGGCCGCGTTGGTCCAACGCGTCTCTCACGCTGCGTCTGGACCGCACGCTGACGGCGGCGCCGGCGCCGGCGCGGCTGCGCGGCCGGCTGCTGCGCGCGCTGCTCTGCCAACACGGCCTTCCTGGCTTTGTACCGTGTCGGAGCGAAGCGCTGTGTGGACGCGAATAGAACGCCGCTGTATACCACATTTAAATTCTTTATGGTACAAAAAATGCAAATAAATAGGTTATGGTATATATTTAGAGCGTTTGGCTAGCAACCTGTCACTGTTTTACCTCTTTACTTGTAAATAAGGTTGCCAACTATACTGTTTTCAACAGTATTATACTGTTTTTCACTAAATTATACTTTTTACTGTTTAACAAAAATAAAGTATACAAACTACTGTTTTCAGCATCAAAATACAGAAACATTATTAATATTAGTAGGTTGTGAGAGAAAGCTCTAAAAAATATGTATTTAAAACAATAAATGAATAAAATACTGTTCGTTTTTCTAAAATACTGCTTAATAATCTTCATAGACTTGAATATACTTACTTTATTTCTTGTAAAGAAAGTTGGCAACCCTACTTGTAAATATGCTAGAAGGCAATCTAAATTTGTTCTCAAAGTGGCAAGCAGGCATGAAATAGTCATGGTTGTGTCTATGTAGCTCGTATGCTCTGCCTACATACACCATTAGGACATACAGGCGTAATGTACCCATAAGGTAAATTTTGGCCGTCAGGCTCGCAAGCTCGCAACCTGTCACTATTTTACCATATTTTTTTCCATCGAAGGCATATATCTATACTTATTTGCCTATGACTATAACTATAAGCCTATGACTATAAGGGCAGTCCTAACTTTACATTGATGATACAACACTGTACAAATTAATAGTTAGCTCAATAAATTATTGCAAAACCTCACAATGGAAGAAGCTCCCCACTAATCGTGGTGAGAACAAAATCGACTATTTAAAACACAGCGCGATTTGTGCTGGAAACTACGCGCGACTAGCTCAAAATTGTGGCGATTACCTACAGCCACATTAATGGGGCAAACGTCACACGGTCCTTCGTGAAGAAGGTTTGTCACTTGAGCCTCATGAGGGCGCACGATCGAAGGTGAAGCAGGCACTGTAGCAGGAACTGAAAAAAAATGCGGTTCAGACGTTCCGAGTGTGTTGAATCGATTAACGTGTTAGTTTAAGGACTTTTTGGCGTGACAACGTCTTATAATTCGATGGAGCCGGCTGCACGCACAAAAAACATGACATATGCGGCGTTACCTCAATGAAGTCGTCGATCTGAGGCGTCCCATTAAACCAATTACATTGCAGAAAGTTTATCAGAATATCAACTCCAATTCTCAACCTTCGATAGCTCAGTTGGTAGAGCGGTGGACTGTAGAATCATAGGTCACCGGTTCAAATCCGGTTCGAAAGAGTTCTTTTTGTATTTTTTTTAATGCAACCTATAAAATGTGTTAATTTTATTATATAATATAATAAAATTAAACTAAAAAAAAATCTTTTGAAAAATGGAACCATTCCATCAGTATTTTCTTATGACGTTGTCACGTTCAACCATCGTCCGTAAGTCGATTTTACAGACAACCAATTTTTTAATTTAAAGGATATACATACTTACTTATAATATAATTTGAAGTGTGGAACAAAGTTACCGCCAGGGTGATAGTATTACTAGAGTTATTCTTATTTTAATGCATATCACAACAATTGCGATGTTATCTTTACATAAATAATGAATAAAATATTTCTTGTTTCATTTTACAAACGCATTCACAGGATATAAAAGAACGCATATTCTGGGTCACTCGGCCCAGTCCGACTGTTACATACATACATACATACATACATACAAACTATAATTCAGCAAACACGCTCCGGGCCCCACAAACAGTCCGGCGCGGATTTATAAATATGCAGATCAAATATTAAAAGGAGAGAGCCGCAAGATGATCCCAGGGCGAGCTAGGATGGGGGCGAGTAGACGCTCGCAGATGCGACAGTCTGAAAATCCTGTTCTGCTACTACAGGCTTAATGTAGGCTTAGCACAGAAGACGCGCGAGACGACAACCGCGCGGGAAAAACTACCTGTCACTTTCTGACGTATCAAGTTGGACAGTGCTAGGTATAGTCTATCTCGCGCGCATCTCTACTCGCGCCTTGTCGTGCTAAGCAGGCTGGTTAAGCTGATAGAAACTGCAGTCGTGGAAGTGTGGACCAAAAAAGAGTCTAGCTTTACTTGAGTATATTATAAAGAAGAGAACGTTTACTTATCTCAGCCATAATTGAATAAACAAATGTCAAATCTGCAGACATTTTCTAAACCATATTATATCCGTGTGTTCGATACCATAACAAAAGATATTTAATTTACGTCGCAATATATGTTTGTTTATACATTACGTCTAGGCAAAATAATTGTATTTCAAGATGAGAAAACCCTTGCAGTTTTTAAACAGATTTGTTTTACGTGTTCTTTGTATTATAAAGTTGGTTGATCCTTATTGGAATGTAAAATATCAAAGACGCACATTATGGAATCACAAAGATGAGGTTATTTATTAAGAGTACCCGAAATCGACAAGCGTGTATGAAGAGACTAATGAATGTGGATGAAGCAAAAGAAGTATGCCAGGATCGTAGCAAGTGGAACAAAGTGGTCTCTGCCTACCCCTGTGTGAAAGAGGCGTGACTGTATGTATGTATGTATGTATGTATGTATTAAAAGCGATACGATACCCTTCAAATCTGGCCAAGTTTATTGCCGACCACTTCTTTCTCAGACCTCAAGCGTCCTCTGTGAGGACTGTATCCCTTCTGTTCTCTCCCCAGTCCAGGGAACCCTCTGCCCGCTCGCTCTTGCCCCGGCGGTGCAGCGCATCGTCTCAGAATAAATATTCAATGTTTTCATTCAATTTCTCGCGGCCGCTATCGAAACAGCGATACCACGTGCCCCTTTTATTTGCCAGTGTTTCGTGCTGCGAGGAAGGATATTGGCTGCCTTCAGCTTTGGTTATGCAGTTTTTGAAAGGCTACGGGACTCGATTTTTGTAGGTTATTTAGGGCACGATGGTGTTGAGCTATTGCGCCATTCTATGTATTGCGCAGATTCCTACTCTCGTATTTAAAAATGTAATAAAATACTTAACATAAGACGATCTATGTTGCATCATGTTAGTAACAAGCTAATAAGGAATTTGAGATCGTTTGAACAAGTTCCTATATAACTAACCAAATTAATGATTCACATCAGAATTAAAATAATGAAGTCATCAACAATTTTATTTCCAGGGCGGAAAACGAAATTCGAACACCAAAATAATTCCAGTCGATAATTCACAACCGTAAACGAAATTTCCATCAAAAACCTCCGTTAAAATGACAAAATTATAATGAAATTCTAATCCGGCGCGATTTATCGAGGTCCCGCGATATAAATTATCAATAATCATACCTCGCTAAAAGGGAAGGCCCAATCACTTCCCTTTCAAATTTATCGGATTTGTTCCCCAATAACTGCGGCAATTAACATAATTATTCAATGAGTCGTTATCTATGCGTTTCTATTCGAAAAGGTAAGTAATAAAATTATTGTAATGACCGTATTGAAGGCGTGCGCGGCCGCTCGTCCGCGCCGCTGCCTCGGGGCGTCGCGTCGGCGGGGCTCTGTACGTGTAGTGTATTCAAAACTATCATGCAGTCGATAACGATTTCGTTTGCGAGTTATCGCAAAATTGTAGCGGAACGTTTGCACAACTGCCGTGGTCGATACGTCTCCATACAATTCCGCGTTAACTCGCAAACGAAATCATTATCGACTGCATGATCGGTTTGAACACATTAGACTTACTGGCTACTAACCAGAGTCAAACACTGTAATAGTCATATTTATGTTTTAGTCTTCCAGCGACTTCTCGAGCAGTCGCAGGAATCCTCGCGGCTTCTCTACCGAGCGGGTCGCTGCGCTTCGCCGCCCTTCGCCGCTCTTCTGGTGTAAATTGAGCCTAAGGAAATAGATTTACGTATGGTTTAGGCGACAGGCTAGCAACCTCCCACTATTCCAAATTTAATCTTCCATCTGTTTTTTAAAATTATGCTAGAAGTGGCTGCGAAGTACGAAATAGTCATGGTTTTGTTTAAGTATGTCATGTTTTGTGTCCTCTGCCTACTCCATTTGGGAGCGCAGGCGGAATTGTAATGTAAGTACCTATGTATTTGTCATAATTATTACACGAATGTAGATAAAGTTATGTACTCGACATAATTTTCATGATTATTGTTAGGCTTTACAATATTAATGTTTTTTAACGAATTCGCCATACGGCTAGTTTCATAAACCAGTCGTCTATTAATAATATTCTGAATTGGGGTAGGCAGAGCACACGAAACGCTACGTAGACAAAACCATTACTATTTCACGCTTCGTGGCCACTTCTAGCATATTTTAGCTTGTCGCCTTAAAATCTACCTGATCGGAAGAAATGGAGAGGTGTTATTTTAACCCATCTCCATTCTCATCTAAGTAGGTAAGTATATTATAATGAGTAATTAAATAATAACATATTAGTAAAAATAACTTATCCTAAACTTATCCTAAGCTAAATTAAATCTAAAAAGGGCCCCCGTGGCATGGTGCCCAAAAGGCTGGCAGCGTTTCCCCTTTGAACAGCTATGCTGATTCTTTGTGAAAAGTAGCTGCCAGCCCGTTGGTCGCCAGTGGCGTCGGCCAGGCGCTTTTTCAACTCATTGAAAAACAACGTCGCGCTGGGACCCCATGGACCCAGAGTCTCGATTCCTACAGCTATAAAGTTATAGCAAGAACCGAGACTGATATTTTGTCCTTTTTTTAGGTATATTATTTCATCAAAGTTTTATATTACTATGGTCGGGTGTGTGTTAGGGGCAACGCAGACGGCACACTTTATGTGCAATCGAGTCTGCGGCGCACAAAGTCTGCAAGGATTGTGCGCCGGACTTTTTGCGCGTAGTGTGCGTTACCTACTGCATATAATTCCATAGGTTCACAAACTAAAAAGTCCGTCGTAGATAGTCTTTCTTCAGAAAGATTTCCCCAAAAATGCACGCATGTAAAGAGTAAGTCTCACATACAATACCATAAAAGTTTATCATTATAAATCTTTAATGGTCAAATCAGCGCGTATAAACCATACCTGTCGCCCGCCGACTCGCTCGTGTTGAAACCATTCCTTAGATAGTTTGCAGCGACCGTAGTAGGGCATAAACCATTTGTGGAGAATTTCAACAGCACCTCAAGCGGCCTGTAAAAAGGGCAGTTTTAATTTAAGATCCTTTTGAGGTACGAGGGCCGTACGAGATCGCACATTATTCAAACATACATACAATCACGTCTATGTTCCCAAACAGGGTAGGCAGAGCATAAGAAACGTGACATAGACAAAACCATGATTATGACTATTTCTTCGCAGCCACTTCTAGCATAATTTTGGATTTGATAACAGGTGGAAGATGTATAATTGTGACAGGTTGCTAGCATGTCGCCTAAAGCATACCCAAACCTATTTGCCTTAGTCGCCTCTTACGACATCCACGGAAGAAATGGAGAGGTGTTTTTCTGTCCCGACACCACACAGGGTGCACATTATTCTAAACTATCAAAATTACTACATTATAATAAAATAAAAACGCAGATTTTGTATTGAATTGATATTTCTAAGGCCCTGCGCAGACGACAGACCATCAGCGACGGACTTTTTAGTTTGTGACAATATAACCTATGAAATTATATGCAGTAACGCACACGACGCACAAAGTCTGGCACGCTCTCCGCCCTCTATCTCGAAATCGGTTCACCGTATAAAAAAAAAAATACAAAACTTGTAGAGAATTTTGTATTCTACAATATTGATAACGAATACAAATAGCAAAAATCCATAGGAAATGAGATATTTACAAAAGAAGCGCAAAAAACCGATTTTTGTGACTTTTGACCTTGAAATTTAATAGTTGCACACACCCTAGAATATGTAGGTTTTGAGACAACTTTTAGGGCGTCAATATGCAAATATTTAGAAAACTTCCAGCTGGGTATCTCGAATTCCGAGGTGATTTCCTAACCTTATTAGACTATCTAGAATATTTTAAATATACAATTGCAATCTCTCAAACTTCCCTCCTTACATGCAGTCACTAAAGTCATTGAATGATCCTTGTCGCACTGTCCTTCACGGCTAAATTCATAACAAGCAGCTTTTACTGACTAATAGGTATTACATACTAACACGCTAAAATCGCTAAATGTTTATACCCAACATAAAAATTAATGTAGTAATACATGAGAGAAAGAGACGAATGCTTTTTAAGTTTAAACCGGGAAAACATTTGCATTCTAGTCCCTGGAAGTGTTGCAATGGTTGTGCAAATTGCGATACGTGAGGTGCCAACACATCGGAATTTGCACAACTATTGCAACACCCTAGGTAATCTCCCAATAATTGATGAACTCACGAGTAAAGAGAGACCTATTCATTTTAATCTCGTTTTCTTGAATGCAGTCTTGATATTTTTCTAATGCATTTAGGTACTTACTTTTTGTTACAAGATTGAGATGAGATTTAACAATTGCTTATCGCTTTCTAAAAATAATCCAAAAAACCGATATTCCGACTTTTCGACACCCTGTGGATTCAATAGTCAGGATTGGTATAGGTGTAGACATTTATCCGATCGAATAAAACTACAAACGCCGTTTAAACACAATATATTATTAAAAAAGAAAACAATACAATATAAGAACAATATTGTGGATCATTTACAGAACAGGTAGCCGAGGCCGGGCGGGCCGCGGGCCGCGAGCGACGCGCCTTAAAGCTCAATTCATTGATTAAAAAACGGAAGCGCCATACAAAACGCTGGTATATACAAAAAGCAAAATAATGCTTCACCAAACGACGAAAGCTAATAATTATGATCGTCGCAAGCGGTCGGCGCCCGCGGCCGCGTTGCCACTGCGCTTAGAGTAGCACTCACTCGACACGGCGCACGATAAAAAAACACATGTAGTCTAAAGGCAGTGGCAATCATATACTAAGCATATACACGCAGAATTCTGTCGTATCATATAACTATGTTTAATTTGGCGGGGGCACTGTCTGAGGTTGAGGGAGCCTTGTCGATCGATCTGTTTGGAATTACCTAAAGCGAGTGGATTGCTGATATATGTCCCGGTAGAATAGAATAGGCTTATTGTTTCCTTGTTAATGTTTGAATCACTCGATTAGAAGAGGCTTTGTTGATATTGTCTAACGCTGTGTCGGCATGGCTTTCGCAATCGCAATTTCTTTTCGCTTGAGATTATACCGTCTAATAGAGTGCGATCACAAATGCCAAGTAAACCTGACAACGTTAGGCAATTAGCCGTCTCAAAGCTACACATTTAAACTGTCGACACATTAGAAGATAATTGTTTGATTGAACACAATAAAATTGGTATTAAAATATAACCTTTTTACAAATTTTATACAAAGCAACATCTCACACAGCGTGAAACATGAGTAATCCTAGTTGACTAAGTGTTAAGCGGGTTGCACCACGCTGCTATTAGGATTAGTTGGCGTGCATCAGCATCCGCTGTTACAAAAACCTACTTAATACGCGATTAAACTCGGCTCGTGGGTGTCGCCAGTGCCCCGCTGCTTTAGGTCTACCGACTATGCGCGTACACGATGCATGCAGACGCTATCACTACCGCAGTCCCTCGCGTCTGTATATAACCTCTATACTCTACACCTCGCTCACAAACACGGCATTCGGCTAGCGCCAGCCACTCAAAAACTTACGCTTAGTAAAACTTATACAAAACAATGATTGGAAACGAAGAGTCGATCCGCCCGCTGGAGCACAACGAGCGCGAAGTCCACATTATGGCTATTTGGTCAGTTAATTACAGCTCAATAACATCAGTATAAAACAAATCGAACTACTTAAATTGATAAAGTCTGAACAGTTTTGTCGGACAAAATTGGTATTAACAATATAAGACTGATCGCACCACGCGCGTTTAAAATAATTTTCGAACTGAGAATTGATCAGAATAATGACTAAAACACTTCACCCGCTGGCGCCGCCGCCGCAGCGCTGGCACGCGCGTCACGTAAGGCATCGAGTGTGCGTTAATTCGTTAGTGGGCGATCTTTATTTACAAGTCACTCGGCACTGCGTCCGCCACTGCTGGCTCACTTCATAAGGGTGGCGACGAAATGCTCAAATCCACGGGCAAATTTAAATCCAAGATATTTAAGAAGCAGAATGCTTACGAAAGCAAATCCACGGAAGTAAATAAGATTAAGAATAAAGATTAGTAAATTTATGATTATTTTGGAGATCCAATACTTAATACGTTGACTACCCATCATGCTTCACCAAAAGGGAATGATCTCATTAGTCATTAATGATCAAAGCAGCCAACATCTCAAACAATTATCTTTGTTAAATTTGCCCTTATGATTGGAGCAGTCCGCCGGGGCCCATTCCCGTTGCTCCGACACTACCGCGCTGTCCGCTCGACGCGCGTATCACTGGCGTCCGCTTCGCCACCATCCCGGGTCACACTCCAGACATCCGGCTCCGAAAGGTCCAAGTATCTTTGAAGTCCTTTGAAACCGTTCGAGAGGGAGTTCCGAAACTCCGAAGATCCTTATAAACCTCTTGTCCGATCTAGAACTTGCAAGTCTGCTCGTTTATAATCACCAGAAAACTCAGGACAAGAAGTTGCGAAAATACTGGACATTTTCAACTTCCAAGCACTCCAATTCTCAGCAGATACTAAACCCAATGACTACGAGTAAATCAAGTCTTCGTATCCGGATTTAGCAGTCGGAGCTGAACTCCGCGAAACTGGCTCCAACATACAGCTGATTTAATCTTTAGGAGTTTTCTAGAATCCAGGTTCAGCTGAGCCAGCGTCCTTCACCCCAGTTCTCCAAGCTCTTTACTCTAGCTACCCTTAATCAATCTGGGCTTGTGAGCTCGTAATCCAGGAGTCGAGGCTTATCTGTGACCAAGGCCTTCGGAGTTGGATCCTTCAACACCTTGTGCCGAGTCTAAGTTCTTCGGGACTATATGCACCGCGAAAGTCTTAGAGTCCATCACCGTTCGGAGCCGGACTCTTCAACAGCCGAGACTAAGTCTGGTCCTTTGACCACCCTTCGGATTATCCAGCACTAAGTCACCCAGCCTCACTGGTCCTTCGGAGTGCGTGCAACAAAAGTCCAGACTCCACCTCCCTTCGGAGCCGGATTCTTCAACAACAGCCGAGACTAAGTCTGGTCCTTTGCGTATGCACCACCAAAAGTCCAGAGTCCACCAACGAAGCCGGATTCTTCAACAGCCGAGACTAAGTCTGGTCCTTAGACCACCACCCTTCGGAGCCGGGATCTTCAAGAACAGCCGAGACTTAAGTCTGGTCTTTCTGAGTATGCATCACCAAAAGTCCAGAGTCCATCACCGTTCGGAGCCGGATCCTCCAACACTTTCCGCCGAGACATCCAAGTCTGGTCCTTCGAGTGTGCACAAAAGTCCAGAGTCCATCACCGAGCCGGATTCGGAGCACTAGGTCACCCAGCCTCACTGTCCTGCGCCCTGCGGCGGGGCCCGCCTCGGCCTGGCCGGCCGGCGCGCGCGGCGGCGGCGGCGCGGTCAGCGGCGCAGCAGCGCGGGCAGGTCCGCGAACGCGCACGCGCCGAGGCCTGCGCGCGACATGCGCCGGAGGAGCTCGCGGGAATGCGTCACGCAGGCTTCCACGGGGGACGTCCACTGCATGCCTTGCGATTCTGCTGGGGTACAATGTAGAATATTATAGTCTGAAATGTATGCACGTGTGGGGATAATTTTTACTAGTCAGTTAACTAAAGCTGGCACGTAAAACAGACGTACGCATTGGGTTTGTGTAGTATCTGTGAATTAGCACGCGGCGTGACTTTGCACTGCATACGTATCATGAAAAGTCTGCCCGGTTTGATCAAAATTATTAATTTTAAACATACTGTTTAGCGAAATTGAACAAGTGTGAGTACTGTGAACGTGCCAGCTTTAGTTAACTGACAAGTCTACTCGAGCTTCGGAAAGACCCGTGATTGCCAAGTATTAAGACACTTAAACGAGATCTGATGTCTTGATTACATGATCGCACCATCAAACCTATTTATGTAGCATTTAATTTCATGGGATCGTGCTACGTCTTATGAGATTCAATTAGGACACTGAAGAAATCTGTATATGTATTTGAATTCATCACACACGTACGACCGCCGTCAGTTAGGACCACGGGTTAAAGTGTGAAAAGTCAGACAAACTCAAAGAGGTCAGTCAGATCAAGTCTCGATTTGTGGTACAAATAAAAGGATACCACACGCACCTAGTATGGCGGAGTTGAGCGCCTCGCAGACGGCCTCGCGGCGCACGGGCTGCAGCTGCCAGCCCACCGGGCTGTCCCAGGGGTTGCTGTACGCCAGCAGACTGAACGCGTCCTGGAAAATTATTGTGCTATTTAATTTCCCGTGTTGTATCGGGGTTAGAATAACGTCTCGTTTCTTCCGTATCTTAAGAGGCAAGTAAATAGGGTAAGGTATTTAGGCGACAGTCTAAAATTATGGTAATATGGGTACTGAATGAGCAAGAAACAGTCAGTCGGTTACATAGATAGACCCACTTTGGAACCAGTCAGTCCTTTGCAGCCACTAGAGAAACATGATGGCCGCCCATTAGTGGCTTGTCACTTATAAATGTCAACCGTCACTGTCACAGAATCTGAACTGAGCCAATAACCATAGAAGAAAAAGCCAATAGCGTTACGCGCCTTGGGCCGGCTAATAAGAGCACAGCGATGGATTGGCGGAATCGTTACCGAACAACCAAAATGACATTAGAACTCTAGTAACCGACCGTACGTATGTAACAGTAGTAAAAGAAGCGCTTTCAGCGCTAACACTTGTTCTTAACCAGCTTACCTCGAGCATGGCCTTGTGGCAAGCGTCCTGCTGCAGCTGCTGGCTGGCGGCGTACAGCTCGCGGCCGAACGCCAGCATGCGCTCCACGGACGCGCGGCTGCCGCACTCCGCGTCTGCGCACGATGCTCATCAACATACGCCCCGACTAATCCGTTCACAGAGCGTCCGCTTCACTGAACGCGCGGTTCATCGAATGGTTCGTTTGTAAGATTTAGGAAAAATGGGCCAGTAAAGTTTGTTGCTGATTGTCAGGGCAATGTTTACAGTAAATCAAGGATTGTTTTTAGCTCTAAACAAATTTCTCCGTGTTTCTTCGCCAATGCGAATTAATCTAAGTAACAGTAACCCAATTGTTTCCTGGATCATGGGATATATTAACGTTACAAAAAACGATCGGCCCGAATAATTTGTATAGAATTTGACCTCGGTAAATTTATATTCTTATAGCCGCGTCGATTCAAATAAAGATCGCAAAGGAACAGTAATTAGTAGATAGTAGTAGTTAATCAAGACCATTTATAAATGCCAACAATTATAAGAAAAGATCGTTCGGTGAAGGAATGTTCTGTGAACGTTGACGCAACCAACACGCTCTCATAACCGCACTATTATTTTACTCTACGTCGTTAGTTGGTAGGCAGTGCTACGGGCTTCTGAGAGCTAGTTGAGCCTAAAAGGTGCTAGTACACAAACAATACCGTTGCATGCTAGCACCTTTGGATGATAAAAGATCGTGTAAATAATTTGCGAAGCTTATTCAAAGTGCTAACAGTAGTTTGTTTAGTTCCGGTATCGGCAATATTATGATGCAGACAGATCTTTAAAAGGTGACAAAATTACTACGTCATCCAGAAAATATCTTATTGGCTGTCACATTATACGAGGATGAGAATTAATTTACAGCGAAATTCGTAACAATTAACACAAAAAGTGTAGGTCCACAGAAGGGGTTCATTCGTTCAAACAGTGTGTAACCAAATCACAATGTGCATTTAACGATACCGTGCCAGCCACGCCCACGGGGGTGTCATTCCAAGGGCGTACGCGGATATTCCGGGTCGAAGTGTCAAATTTACTGTGAAAAACCTGACACAACGATTGTCAGCTCAAAGAACGACATCCCAGCAGCCGCGAGACGAACACCCATGCGGGTCAAACAGACTCCCCTTTTATAACCAATAAATAAAATGACGATACTGTATGAGTAATAATTAAATTTAATAATATAATAATATGCGAATATAATGATAAGCGCCCCCGTATTATTGTCATGCAGGTCGTTCTGTTGCATGCTCGCCGCCACAAGGACATCACACATTAGTTCGGTTCCTCACACCTAAATAACCAAGATACTGAATCCGTGCAACGTTCTTCAACTCAGAATAATGCCACAACACAACAAAAAAAAACAGAAAAGTTGAAAATCGTGGGGAAGAACTCTTAAACAAAACGTACTTACTGTATCCAAATTAAAGCTTATTTACTTACGTTTTACGATGAACTTAAACGTAACTGGTTCGATGATGATGATGGTGGTGGTGGTGATGAGAAAGAATATTAAAAAGGACGGAAAGTTAGATCGGAAGTGACGCTGCTTCATCAAAAAAAAGGCACGTTCACACAAAATTACTTGTTGAACGACAAACCGTTAAATATAAGGCAACAAAGAGTTAGAATAGTAGGTCGGTATTAGTAAGGAAAACGTGTAGAAAAATCAATCTTTATCAGTGAACAGTAGAGTCAAGAAAATCTACTCTAAATTAAAGCAGGACTTCTTTATTTAAATGACTACGGTAATATTCGTCAGTAGAAGCGTCTCAAAGAGAAACATCGGTCAATAAATTATTAGGTAGAGAAATCATACAATGATGGTGAATGATTGATGAAGCGAGCCCACCAACGATACAGGACCATTGCGGCCGCAACTCCGTGCGTCGGCGCGGTGACGGCTCCAGGCCACCAGCGCGTCAAATAGATATGACAAAGTGGGTACAGTGCTCTAGGATCACAAGTCGGATCGCAGGCGCAGTGTTAACATAATGTCCGACGCATCGGTGACTGTATTTTTGTTTTAAATATTTTAGTTTGACGTTTTCAGAGACTTATTACAGACATATTTACTAAATGTAAATGTTTCTATTCGATTTCAGACAAAAAGATTGCAGCGTTCAAAAATTATTGGACAAAATGGCCATGACATGACCGTTAAAAAAATTACTGGACAAAATGGACCTGACCTTTAAAAAGGTATTGGAAAAAATGGGCATGACCTTTAAAAATATTGGACAAAACGGTCATGGCCTTGAAAAATATAGGACAAAATGGCCTTGACCTTTAAAAATATAGGACAAAATGGTCATGACCTTTAAAAATATTGAACAAAAAAGGCCCATAACGTTTAAAGAATGTGAGACACATGATTACCATTTAAAAATGTCAAACAAATCAGTCACGATCTCAAAAACAAGACACATTGGTCACCATATTCCAAAATGTCGGACAAATTGGTCACCATATAACAAATCACCCCGATCAAAACCGCCGGGCATTCTGTCAACTACTCCGTCGAGTCAAGCACGATGGACGCCGGTCATAGCCTTAGCCGTCACCGCGCGTTCGGGGTACCCACCGAAGGGGAAGCCGGGCATCAGCGCGCCGACGCTCAGGGTCACCCCGGGCATGCCCTTGACGAGCGGCAGCGGCGCCGGACCTACAACCACAGCCGTCACTACCACCGCCAGCCGACCACGCGACCGCCCGCCGGTAACAGCTGATGCTAGCTCTAACATGTAGTTGATAGCCACGAGCGAGTAATGGATATACAAATTGGTAGGAGTAAAAATAAAGCTAGTTTCCTTGTCGCGTAGTGGATTGGAAACGATTTGTGCAGCAAATTAGCTGCTTGCCTACTCATGATCTGGCTGCAGGATATTAATTTGTTCACAAGCCAGACGTTGTCGATGTTTGGAAGTGGAAGAACAATAAATATGTTGACAATACATTTCTGTAACTGAACGAGTGTAATAAAAACTTAGCTCGTCATAATTTAACTTACTGAGGATAAGGACCAAATTACTGATAAATACATACATACATACATATACTCACGCCTGTATTCCCATGAGGGGTAGGCAGAGCACATGGATTCAAAAATCCAGTGCCACGTCTAGCAAATTCAGGGTAACCAGATGATTGATAAATAATTGGATAGTAGACTGATTTTCTAACTCAAATATTTTAATATTCTTTTAAATATACAAAATCTGTTAAAACTAAACGCCAATAGCTATCAACTACTTTTTTCGTATTCATTACTCAACACAGTCAGAAAACAGCGTCAATAAACATCGTATATCGAGCAAAGACGGGTTGTCAGCGAGTCGAGTGGCCTTTGGCTTGTTCCTTTGACCGTGGCACAAAATGTGATGTCTGACAATACAACCTCAATAATACAAACCTAGAAAAATCTAATCTTTCAAAACATCGATACAAATTCATAAAGTTTATTAGTATTGTCAAATACCAACGTGTTGCATCAGGTCACTCGTGCAGAAGTCTCCGGGATCCGCAGTCTCCTTCCTACGCAAGCGATGATCGCTAAAAGTAAATAAATAGTAACCATGCGACCGGGTGCCATGAGATGCCAACTAATGCGGTGCGAGAAGCGGCGCAAACTAAACCATGCACGCAAGCTAACCGTACCGAGCGACCCGGGCCTGCTATGCTATGACAAACCCAGCAGAACCCTTTACTATCTAAAACAGAACTTTAAAATGGCGGGAGTAACAAAAGAACCGAGTATAATACACATGACATAATCGGACATTTTGGTCACCACGTTCGGCAATGTCGGACAGTTTGGTCACCACGTCATTGACAAATATTTAAGAGAACGTCACGTTAACTCAGAAAAATATTAAATTTAAAAAATCAGGTGGACATTGTACTTGATACATTGTATTATGTACACACTGTAAATACAAATACATTTACATAGAACCCCTTTTTTCTAATCGTAATACATCCAGGCAAAACATAAAGCAACTAGCAAACGATAAAATAAATAATATCGGATGTTATATTGTATGAGACTAGTCAAAATTATAATTATGTATGAATGGCGTGAAATGCAAATAATAAATAATTGAAAATCAACTGCAAAAGTACATAGAAATAATATCGTACACATTATTAATATCATGTTAATAATTAATAAAGATAAACCATTGTAATTAATTAATTTATTAATAATATTACTGTTAATAAATAATAAGAATCAACATTTATATGTGAAGTGTGTAATCCATAGATATAATAAATTTTGAAACCCAATTTCGATCAATTCGCTGCATTAGTTTCCATACTTAAGAAATACATTTGAACACACATTAGAATACGAATTTTTAGTCAAGAAACTTCTTGAACTTCGTTTTACACCGTCTCGTAATTATCACAATACCTACACTTGTATCTCTACAACAAATTCGCTGATACCAATTTTGACTATCGCCATACCCCCAGAATATTTCAACCTCATCCCTCACTGACGGCATCAAGCCAACTTACAGCCAGTGATCCCCATCAAATCGGTTGGTTAATATTATCCCCACTTGGTTCTCTCAGACCCACAACACAACCTCAATCCGTCACAGAGTAACTACAAACCTACTCACTTTAATTCCTCAAATTCACAATACACTGACGGCATCGAGCCAATAAACACCCAGTGACCCCATCTACCCGGTTGGTTAATATCCCCGCTTGGTTGACCAATGGTCCCTGTGGTAGCCCAGTGGTTCGACACACACACACACACACACAGAGGGTCGTGGGTTCGAACCCTAGGCTCGCACCTCTGAACTTTTCAGAATTTATGTGCGAAATCAAATTTGATATATATCACGAGCTATTCGGTAAAGGAAAACATCGTGAGGAAACCTGTATACAGCGCTCAAGTAATTCAATGCTGTGTTCAGTTCCCAAGGAACTACAGCCCAAGCTCTCTCATACTGAGAGGCCTAACAGCAGCGGTGGGACGGTGTTTAGACTGGATTATTATATATTATTGGTTGACCAATGGTCAGTGGTGAGTCCTAGTGGTACTTACCATGGTGGGCGCCGTTGGCGGGGGCCGCGGGGGGCGAGGGGCTCATATCCACGTCGGAATCCTTGCGCGCCTCTGTAGAGCCTTCCGACACACCTGAAACCGTTTCGATGGAAGTTTTTGATACTTTGAGCTTAATGTAGAGTCTAAGGGTCTGCTATGTTCTAAAGGATATGAAACGATCGAGTAACGTTTCAATTGTACGTAATTATGAGTTGAAACACTTGGGTAATATTATTATTATGATGCTCGCCGTCGGCTCATTTCATAAAACAAGCACTGGCTTTCACATGTTGTGCGCAAAGTGTTTCCGCAAATCCTTCATCATTATCATCCGTTTGTTTCTGTGTTCGCCCAACACTTTGATCTGACTATTGTCAAGTATAATGTGAAGGTGATTTTACTAAGCGCACACACTACATCTTATCCTAAGTTTACACTTGCACGTTATTGGTACAAATCAAGACTACAGAATAGACTATCTTATGAAAGCTGAACCTGCAGAAAAGCAACAGACAAAATAAATCCTATGGTATTACCGATCAAAGTAAGAATAGACGATTGTGAATATATATATTTTTTTCACATTTTTAACCTATTTTTATCGGGTACTTCTCTCAATAAGATAAGTATTTCAATAGGACTTTACAACAAGATGTTGTTAAGGCTTATTTTTTTAGTAGGAAGGTTTTATTTAACACTCTAAAAATAAGTCTCGATGACGATATGTTATCAAATTTCAAAATGACAGTGGGAATAGAGTTGCCACTAAAAGAATAGCAAGGTTCAGCTTTCGTTATACAGATTGTACACGCAAAACACGGATGGAGACATGTGCTACACACTCGTGCCGCCCAAAACTCGCAGATCTTGCAAGAGTGAACGCTTGGTGTTGGACAGACGCGAACATGTATTGTATGATAAAAACGCGGACTCACCATTGGTATGCCGCGGCGCGCGGCTCGTGTGTGATATGACGGAAGTCGCCACTCCGTTACTACTCGACCCGTTTTCACTGCAACCCTGTGAACAAACACTTGCGTTAATCTATTATTTATTATTTTTATTTCTTAAACCGTTGGTTACTCGTGTTCACTCGTTCAAAGGCAAATATTCGAGTAGAGAGGCAGATTTAATATTAGAAACAAGCAAGGTGTTTTGTAAATTTTAAAAATGTAAACCTCTTGCCAATGACGGTGTTGCCGAAAGAGCTAAGAGTGTACCCTTGTAGAGTTCTTAGTCTGTGAAAGTATCTCTCTATTGTATACCTAAAGAACATATTAAACCAACATTTTCATTTCTAATTTACATAAAAATTCGACATAATATCGTTAGATCTTGGATAACTAGCGTTTATAAATAAACCAACTCTCATGGAATCCCATTCATCCAATAAGAATTTTAAAGGTTCAAGAGGTACAATTAGAGTCAGGTTGCTAGCTTGTCGCCTAAACACCTTAACCTATTTCCTTAGTCGCCTCTTGGCACATGCACGGAATAAATGAAGAGGTTTTATCCTATACCCGACATGGTTTCATCATCATCATCATTTCAGCCGTAGGACGTCCACTGCTGAAAATAGGCCTCCCTTTTAGCCTTCCATAACTTGTTGGAAGCGACCAGCATTCAGCGTTTTCCGGCGACCTTTACCAAGTCGTCTGTCCATCTTGTAGGAACGTCTTACGCAGCGCTTGGTTTAACACATTAACACATGGCAAACGACGGATTGCACATTTAGAAGACCCTTACAATCCCCCTTGTTCTCACCTCGCCCTGCTCGGTCCCGTTGACCATCTCGACGAACTGGCGGCACTGCAGCAGGAACAGCAGCTCGCGCTCGCGCTCCAACAAGCCTGGGTACAGCCGCCGCGTCAGCTCCACCGCCTCGCCGATGCGCCCCGCTATCACCAGCTTCGACACCTCTGCGACAGACAGGCCTTCGTTACACCTGACCACTGGTTGACAAATGCTCGTGTGTCAGAAGTCTCATACAGGGTGAAAATGAAATCCGTAACGAAATTAATTCCTGATACTCAGAATCACTAGCACAATACAATGGTAAAATAAAAAAAACACTTTTTTTTTCTTTTTTTTTTCATCGAGAAATTCCCAAAAAATTATTGAATGTGGGCACACTACAAACCGCGGTGTAACTGTTTACGTTTGTTTAAATTCAATTCTAAAGTAGGGTAGTTTTGCATATTATTATGCCACAGTTCGACGACCCTAAAGTAATCGCCGAGGGTAGGAATAAAAAATGAATTCTCAAGCGGGCAGTCGATGTGCACGCGTTCCCTAATCATCCCGGTCGTACGATACGTAAGCACAAAGTGTACGAGTGACAATATCGTTAGAATTTTCGAATCGCGAGTACTATGAAATGGTACGAGTGTACATTCAAAGTGTGGTTTACCAACAAGATGGTGCTGCATCCCTCCATTACGCTCGCAATATACGCGCGAGCACTTGAACAATGTGTATGTGTACGGTGACTGGTGGATAGGACGCGGTGGACCTGCCACCTGACGTCACCCCTTGTGATTTCTATCTTTGGAGCGAAATCAAGCGCCGTGTGTACATGGACAAACCACAAAATTTACAGAATCTTAAAGACAAGATTGTAAGTGCATTTACTGAAGTGAAAGTGACACTGAAGTGCTAATAATAGTGAATAAAAACGTTTTGAAACGTGCAAGACTGTTTGGAGAGAAAAGGACTTCATTTTGAACAGCTATTAAGGTACCTACGCTTAGTTTAGATTTGTAGGGTATGGTTATTTTTTTATTATTATTGTACATAAGTTGATTGATAGTTGACGTCCCACGCGCGGTGTCAATAATGTTAGCACTTTTTAGGAAAACTTTAACGACTCATAACTTCTTATTTACAAAAGTAAATGAGAAACTACTCAAATTATATTTTTAAGTTTTATTAACATACTGGTATGTAAAATTTCGTTACGGATTCCATTATCACCCTGTATAAAAGGTGTCGAAAAGTTTCCACATGGATTACAAGTTACAGGTATTTGATATACAGGGTCTGAGACGTGCAGTAATATTAATCTCACACTCACATAGGGCATAGACCAACGCACGTGCTCAAGTGCGAGCGTGAGGGCAATATTACTTTTACTACGCATGCGACAGAGATAGCAGCGGGTCAACGCCCAAATTCCGCTGTGCTCCGCGACCGGCCTCTAACAGCTGTAGCGACTCACTCTGCCTGTTCTTGATGGAGGTGATGTCCTCCTGTATGGGCTGCGAGGTGGCGCGCGAGAACGCCTGCGCCGTGCTGCAGTAGCCGTGGTGCACCAGGTACGTGGACACCATCCTGCAACAAGCGACCCGTCACGAACCAGTGCATGGCTCGGGTCCCGTTACCCCCATACTTGCATTTAGCCTTGGTGAACAGAGCACCTTAATTGTACTTTGTCCGGTTAGCAAAATGCCTTGGTCTGTAAAACGCCCTCATTGCTATAAATCATAGCATAGACGGAACTTACTTGGCTGTGAAACAGTTTATTCATCATCACATCAGCATCCATTTGCTCATTTTGTCACTAAGACATTAAAGCAAACAAAGATACTTTGATCACATTGTTCTTAATACAATCAATACCTTATACAATATTGAGTCATTCTGCCTAATATGTGCATTTCCCGACCTAGACGTTTTACGAAGTAAGTCTTCCTGAAACTGAGACAATTTTGTAATCGTGGCATTATAGAACCAAGTCATTTTGCATACTTGGTCAGTGTACACTAAGCCGTTTTGCTCATCACGACTAAATGCAAGTAAGGCCTGAAATATGTCAAGGTAAACTCAATTTAAAACGTGAGTTAACCGTATTTTTCACTATGCTCACTATTTGTTGGGTTTCTGCGCCGTTTCACGACCATTAAGCCGTCACGCACCGATCTAAAGTCAATATAAAGGTGTCAAGTTAATCCCGACAAATATCTAAAACTGTCTAACAGGATATTTCCGTTGGAATTCTAAGGATATTCTGCGCCACAAGACGTCAAATACTGGCAACCAAACCACACCACTATCAGCCTACCCCGACACATGAACCTGATGAAAATTCAAATTATCAAGTAGTTTAACCCTAGTGCCGGGATTTTCAAAGTTGTCTCGGCTGCGACCTATCTAATACCAGTTTACTTTGAGACCCATGTTTATAGGACTTCACAAATAACAAACAAGCTGTTAATACATATTTTACTATACTTTATCGGTTTAGGTAGTTAAAACAATATAAACAATCTTGACATGTCTTTTTGTTGAAATACGCAGTCTAAAAATGAAAATCGTTACACTATACAATTCAATTATGAAAGTAAATTATTTTTTCATACCTAAATTGTAAAATGTAAAGATTTCGATTTATAAAGTGTACGTTTAAATAAAAAGACACGTCAAGATTGTTTACATTGTTTTAACTACCTAAACCGATAAGGTATACTTAATTGGACAAAACTACCAATAATGTAGATCCTTCATCAAAAAAGTTGTACAGTTTTGACATCAACTTCAACGTGAGTTAATTTTAAGCGCAATAAATTTGATAAGTCCAATTTACTTCAGCATTTAATTTTAATGTTCATCATATTACGGAATCTGGCCTCACATAGGTGTTAGGTAGCAAAAAGGAGGACTTTCATAGCTTCATACACTGGCCATTGGCTCGTCATTTGGTAAATCGTTCTACAGGCAGGCCCCACTATTCGCTCGCGACCTACCTGTAATTTGCGAAACGCGCTAGCATACCTGTGTAAGACCTGTTGCCACTGGCCCTGCGCGTCGGGCAGGGGGAACTCGTCGATGGCGAGGCGCGTGCGAGCGCGGAGCTCGCGCAGCATGTCCTCGATGTCGAACACGAACGGCTGCTGCCCGAAGTTGGCGTCTACCACCTCGCCTGGCGTCTGGAGACCCACCGTCGGGTACAGGTTTGGCTGCGAACAGAGAAATGTGTAAGATGAGTGTTTAGTGCATGAGAGAAACAGTAATCTACCAATATTGGTAGATAGGTAAAGGTTGGCCAAAGTCTTGTGATGTGTATGTAGCAAGATTCTAATGTCACAGAGCAGTTGCGTTCAGCGGCAAAGTTATCCCCGCCCACGCAATTTTTCACTTTTAACTATAGTAAAGATATTAACTGAATCTCACTATCCGCATTATTTTAAAAGAGCGGAGTGACGGATGATAAAATTTGCCTCAAGTGTTTTCATAGCAGTCAGAATTAATATTAATTATTGCCTGACATTCATTGACTGCCAGACAACTATGGTTTTCCATAAACAAACAATGTTACATGTTTAAGAAATTTGTCCCTACGAAATCTCACAACACAGTTATGTAAGTGGTCGGGATTCGCAAGCAAATAAGAAGCAACGCAAGTCTCACGTCGGGTACAACAGTGCAAAGAGTGCAAAGAGGGCGACATTCGGGGACACTATTTTGCATAATTAAGTGACCGCAGCAGACAGAGGCTTGGCAAGACGACGGGCGTTGGCCGAAGTATTTTAAAACAAGAACGGCAACCGCATGGAGCATGTAATAGCCGTTTAAGTAAACCGACTGATGGATATTTCCTCTTACACCGATTAGCTGCCTCGGACAGACAGCTCTGGTGGGCCCACCACACTTTCTAATTATAACTCTGTCAGTCAGTATTATATCTCTCTTGGAGAACGCATGCTCAATAGGACTCACTTCTCAAAGAAATTGTATTGTAGGTACCGCGAAATTCAAGTTACAAACAGCAAGCAATTTAAAGAAGATCCTGAAAAAATTGTACATAGGTACAGTCAGCAACGAATCTCGCCGAACACAATAACATTACAAAAGATACTAGACAGATGAATTTTACATAAGTTACTGA
>BHDV01065574.1:36721-54940 GCA_005406045.1 Adoxophyes honmai
TGTACAGTTATTTATGAACTTTTATAGTGTACAGGTGTTTTGAAAATTTGGATGTGTTCAGCGACTTTCGTTGCTGACTGTACATACATATTGTGACGCCTCTTTCCTACAGGGATAGACAGAGGCCACTTTGTTCCACTTGCGACGAGCAAGTTTCCGGTAATCTTGACCTTTTTCTGTGTCCCCGATTTGATACAGACAGACTGGGATTGACAACCGAGCGGTAAAAGACTCCGTTCAACTTACCGGCAGTCCTCTAAACGCGATGCCGAGGTGGTGACCGTTCTTTGTGTAGAAGCAGGTGTTGTCGACCAGGTTGACGCCGCAACCGATCACGTCGCCCGTGGTGAACGTCGGCCCGTACGGCTGGCCGGTGCCGGACGAGCAGAACGAGTGCCCGTCGTCACCGTGATAGCCGTACGAGTTCTTGTCCCATCCTGGAAACAGTGCCCGAACACGTTAGCGATTTGTTCTTGGAGGTGATAACGTCTTCGAAGGTGCAGTGGTTTAACTAAGTACTCGTATTAATAGCGCTCACCAAGGATATCATTTTAAGTTTTTTTTAAGGTGATAGTTCAGATGTTGTTACTACTCTAGGCCAACAAGTAGGCTTTTGAGGGCAGAATTATAGAAGGACAGACGAGAATGGTTAAAGGACCTCTTTTCATTTGAATGAAGTGTCATAATAAACTTATGAAAGGGTCCTAAGGGCACTTCAAAAAAAAAACAATCAACCCACGGATTCCTAGTGGATAGCTAACTTAACTAAAGATAATAAACGCAGAATCACTGTCGAAATGAAACTCTCTTAGTGACATAGACTCAATTGAAGGATACTTTACACTACTTTACAGAATCTACACAACAACAAAAAACCTGACTTACACGCTTCTATTATGTCATACCTACTAAGAGCAAAATGAAAACTGCAAATTAGTAAGTAGTTCGTAAATCGATCGCTACGTGACCGGTAATTATATACGTATCCATCGCACGTACACAGTCTGAGGTTGTTTCGGAGTTTCTAACAGAGCTGTTACTAACGCCTATCCCTACCAATATTCTAAATACGAAAGTATCTGTATGCTTGTTACATTTCAAGCTTCAACATTTTGGCTCGAAGGGTATACACTACTTTTTATCCCGAACGAAGTTTTGGAAATTTAAATGCCCAGTTTAAGTTGAGCTTCCGTCGATACGGTTGATCATATTGATCAACTCCTCACTGGTACCGGCACGCGGGTTATAGATAAGAGACTGAGTCGCGGACGTCAGTTTGATTCTATTATTGTCATTAGATTTTTAACACATTTTAGCCAGACACCGGCAGTGAGAGGTTATCAGTTTGAACGATAACGCGATTTTTAGAAACGGGACTTTTATCATTTAAGTCTAAATAGCTAGCATTCGCAAGCTCGTTTTTACACCCATTTCAATATGGATTCGACACAATCCCACAGTTGCTAGGTTGCTACAGTTCAGTCGCCATGCCAGAACGCTGCTAGTAGAAAAGAAAGCGGATACTTCCTTGTGGGACTAGAGTAATTGCTAATCGATTACCAACGGAATTAGTCTCGATCCAAACACAGATACAATATCATGATGTCAATGAGGAATTTCTGAAAAAGAGTACAAGATAGCGTATTACTTTTTTTTCTCTGATTTTAGACATTTCGGCATGTATCTGCTCAGGCTATCGATAACACTATCAATTTTAGCGTCTTGTAAAAAGAGTTCCCAATTTTTCATATACGTAAATATGAGTCGGTTTTGTTACCGTCAAACATGAATGTTTGAAATGTAACAAAACTTATCTCGGGACACATTTTTTCTCTAGATGCAGCTAGATCCATGGAAAAATCCTTGGAATCCGATCTCCTCCAATATACGTCGCCAGAGGCGTTACCATTTTGCCCAGTGTACCAGGGCTACAGAACTCACCAGGAAGCCGATTCATGTTGACACCGTGCGCGGACAGCCCGATGCCCATGTATCCATCCCGGCCCTTGGACACGATGCGCACCTCGAAGTAGTAAAGTCCGCAGGCCGCAGGGATCGGGTGCGTGGCGCGTACACTCGCCGCGTCTTTGTGTGTCTTGCCATGGCCTGCAACAAGGGAGCCTTCAGATGAGATCAATGTTACTGTCATGTTGCTACTTGAGACATGTTTAGTTTTAACAAGATGGCATGCTCGCGTATGAGAGGCGTCAAGATCCTGATTGGTAATGGTTGTTTTAAAGACGTCATTACGTCAGCAAGAGCATGATTTGTGATTTAAGACACTTGAACAAAATAGGAACAATTTTTATAGTAAGGCATCTTCATTACCAGGCTTCACTATGAAAATCCTGAACATCTGATAAGATACGATAGTACGGATCAGGCATCTCCCAATTCGCAGATATTTACAGTAACTCCTAGTAGGTCTGCCTGTCCAGCTTCAGTAAACTTACCGTTGTTGGACGCAGTGCGCTCGCACCAACTGTGGGGGAACCTGATGATTTAACAATGGTAATCCGTCATGCGTGCGTGTGTGCTGGCAGATCGATTACGTGCAAGGTTAGTGTTACGACCAAGGGTCAGTGATCAACATTAGTATTGTTATTACAGAAGATTCTAATATGGTGATATATGCATACACAAGCGTATCATACGAGGACTGGTGCAATAAACACTGTCAGTGCAATATGACACTTAGTAAAACACGACATTTGTAATATGATTCCTACAAATTCCATGTGGGTTTTGTAATCGCATTGTATCCCCATCGACGAGGCAAGTCAACAGGCAATTCCGATCATGTTACTAACACCCCAGTACTGATTCCATATCAGACTTCAATTAACTACGGAAATAGAGTGAAGTTAGTAGCAGGTTGCTATTATTAGCGGCTGATGTCGCACGAAACCCTTACAGCTGGCGCATGCCATGTCAAATGCCAAGCGATCTAGGGAATTGATAGTAATAAACGTGGAATCAACTTCAGGTGTATTTTCGGACTGGCGCATAAGTGCAAAGAAAGATTTTACTTGTGGTGGAAAAGGTTAATCAAACGTGAGAATCGAAGGGTACAACTAATACATATCAGTAGTTATTCGTGTTTTATGAGAACGTTTTTAAGACCTTCTAGTACCACGATAATAAACCTCAGTATCCGCCTCGCGCTCCGTTGCTGGCACGATTTCTGCCACTCATCCAAACAACTAACAGACTGTCGGAAATACGGCTTCAGACACGAGCCAATATGCGCAAATGCATTACTGTGCTATTACAGCAAATGTATTTCGGCGACATGTGCAACTGCGGCGCAGACTGTTCAAACATGACCACCGTTTCAATGTCACCAGTTATGCCCCTCGCAACACTCAAAGTGACCTCACCACTACTCCCATATACAGTCAGGGAAATAGGATGTTTAGCAGGTTGAGATACTTCTAAAATTGGCCTTAGTACTATTTCAAGCCAGTTGCATGACATAAATACTCAATATTGAACTTCATAGAGAAGTTTGTCCTATAATGCGAACAAATTATAAAAGCGGTCAACCTGCTAAACATTCAGATTCCCTGACTGTACCAACAATACGATAGACTCTAGATACCCAACTCGGCCCTTTTATAGTCCCATCAGAAGTTGGCAGACTTACACTGAAGAGGAAAAGTAAACAAGTATCAAAAGTTAAACAAAAAATAGCAAGAAATTGGTTCACAGTGCCAATGCTGAAGCGGAATGCGGCCGAAGAGCAGTTAAAGACGAAGCTTTACGGTCCAATTTTAATTCAAACGAATTCACGAGTTGAAATTCGCACACGTCGCTGGATTCGACAAATAGCTACAACTCAAGGTCAAACAATGTTGCTATACTATTTATTGTGCACAAACAAAACTGAGGAGATAGGAAACGATATAAAAAACACAAGGAAACTGACTGGGTTTTAAGTTTTAACTGAAGAGCGTAAACTAAAAAAAACGCAACTACCCCGAAAATAAGCGCAAATAGCAAAAATATCAAAACATCGTAGATCATAGGAAAAAGTATACCAACAAACCGTTGGATAACGTCACATGATAAACAGCATGAGTATCGGATTTATGAAACTCTTTTGTACTCCACTACGCATTATGAACTAACCAATCCCATGGCGTCGACGGGTGTAGGCGTGTTCTGGAGTGGTCCTTCTCACGCACACACGCTCACGCGCGAAACAACAGGTTAACGAACCGCCACGTGCGCACGCGCACAACAATGCTGTGATGATGCGCGATAGTCTTTTAGATACACCAAGGTTTAAGGACTCCGTAATATAAATACTTCAGTAGTCCTTGATTTTAGTGGTATTATTCCAGTCAACGTCAGGGAGGTGAGAGAGGCATATAAATTAGCTGTTCCAAAATAAAGAGTCAATGGTTTACAAGTTAATTACAAGACCGATCGCTTGAAACCAGTTGTTGCAATAAAAATTAATGGAACGGCGGTATCAGGGCACGTAAGCAAACGAGATCAACGTCCCGACGGACTCGCCGCTCTTGACCCACGATAACTCGGAAAGGGTTGAGTCATTGCGCTTAATGGCAACTTCCATCTGGCCTATTGTACTAACAACAATAAAAGCAAGCGCCTATAAAGGCGAGAAGTATAATTAAAGACTGAACAAGTATCCGAAGCCGCCCGGACAAAACGCGGTGCAGGCATCGACCGGCTCTCATTCAGCCGACCGGAGCTTGATCCTTGACATTCGAAACGTTTCCGAACGTAAACTTCATCGTTGAATAATGGATATTCTCAGGTGTTGCGATGAGTAACGATTCTCGACGCCATTTGGATATCTTGAAGAAAACAATCGCGGCGTAAAACTTCAACTATTACCGATGGCTGTTTGATCGACAGAATGATCGTGACATTAACAAAATATAAGTTCCCGAGGTCATCACTTCCTGCTGCCAGGCAAACAACATTCCAAGGCTGAGGCGTGTAACACGTACCCAAAGCTGCCTTGCTGCGGCGGCGGGCAAAAACTCAAATCTAATCCGTTAGGGCCGACCGTTCGCCATAAAAGACGCCGAGATCTATGAGACTCCGAAACGTGTTACAAGAAAAAAGGTTTACTGGCTGCTTGAATAAGTTAGTAATTCCATCTCGCCCTTCCTTTGAAATGGATAGCAACGCTGACCTTTACTAATGCAATACAAATCGAACGCTATAGCTATAGAAATAATAATTACAACTTTATCAAGGAACACACATGCGTGTACAAATAAAAAATTGAGCTGTTAGCTTAAGACTGGTCATGCGTAACGAGGTGGCCATTAAAAAGCTCTAAAACGCATCGAGGAATCAAAGTGGCTTTCGGGGCGAGTCGGGTCGCCGGGAAACCGAACAATGCGCAGGAGTTTGCGGGAAAGGCAAGATGGCGGATTCGGAGACCGAATTAGACGATCGTTAGAATACCGTTGCTCCGCGCCGCCCATAAGGCGCTTTATACGCAGGTAGAGACACCTGCCGCTCGCGGGGTGCACCGTTAAAACACAGAAGTGCATCGCCGAGGCAAAACTATAACCCAACGCCACTCGATAACGCTACGGATTATTGCCCATTCAAACGATTCTTAACTTTATAGAAACAGTATTAGATGCATACTAACCTTGGTGTAATGGCTCTCGCTGACGTTCGACTTTTGTTGGCTACAAAATGCAGCCGGAGCACACTTTACGACGTAAATACTCATGACACAGTGCTGCTGAGTCACCACAACAAAACAATTCTATTTCACTAGGTATTTTACTTACTCAATTACGATGGCGTGTTGTAATTGTTGAACGTCGCTTTACAACCTAGTTACAGCAAAAGCGAGGTAAATATGACAAAGAAGCTCGTAAAAGCATGACATATAAGTTAATTTGCAAAAAGAGAGCAAGAGGAAGTTATGATCGTGAATAATATATCAAACAGAGAGATGACAACGACACGGGGTGAGTACATACAAATAATGGGATTAGGACGAGCCGGCTGTCTAAGTTGCTGCGCTAAGGCTGGACGCGGCACGTGTACGCCATTATCACAGCCATAAGACGTTAATAACTGTTATTTTTAGCAGAATACTTTATCGTAATACTAGGAAAGTCGTAAACAAAGTCTAGGTAGCACCAAGGGTGGAAAGATCAAAACAGTTAAATGTTAAAGTCATACACACTGCCGAGGTTGCCGTGTTGCAAGCCAAAATGTGGAAAATATGACGAATAACATCAAAGCCCACAACATATAATAGCATTACAGCAATTATTTGACAGGGAATTGAATACATTCGACATAAAAAAACAGGAATAATGAAACAGAGATACCTTAAACCATGAAAAAAGATATACTATAATAGAAATCAACTTAAATATAGGGAAATCATCAAGCGACACCAAAAGACACGTGTAACTATAATAATAACGCACGCTAAGGCCAAAAATACAGCAGAATTAATGTGGAAATCGTACAGTAACATAAACATGCCGTTATTCATAAGAAGATTCGACTTTGATAAATGAGCCGCGTGCGGCCGCTGCGCCGGCGCCGGCTGCCGGTGCATTCTGCTGGGCTTCTAGCGGCAAGCGGTTAGTCACGTCAGGGAAGTAGCTAGACTCCAGCACAGTCTTTACAAACATCGATTAACAATGACGCTCCCAAAAACGTTAAAAACGCGTCATGCGCACGGGAAACTGTCATCTAATTCATCGATATCGATAAACACTCAGCCGCAGTCCTAAAAGGGGTTCATGAATATGTATATGTATGTTGACATACGATACATCCAGAGGCGTAAGTGGAGATATGGCAGGTGGGGTCTACGTCCCGGACCCTGCGTCCCACCTTCCAACAAATAGAGAAAACCATGGTCCATTACAAAGTACATTTGCGGGCCCCATATACACCACTTACGCTTCTGGCTGCTCGTCGACGCCTCTCGTATCGCGAACATGATTAGATTCATCGCTGTATTCTTTTCGTTTGACCACAACATCGATAGTGACTTTTTCATCGAGTATCAAACGTGTCATCACTACAATGTTGTCGTAAAACGTAAAAAATATTGAGCATGTTGGTGCTAAAAGCGGGTCGAGTTATCTGATCGACATGCATTGCCGGGTTGGTTCGAGCGAACGCGGCTGGGCGAGGCGCGGCGCGCAGTGAATACGACGCGGTTCGTAATGACGCGTATAACCCGGATAAGAGCGCGCGAGTAAGAGCAAGTGGTGCCATGGAGCCGGTGTAACACTATTATAACTAAGAACTAGGTTATCACTATGTTACTATAATATAAAGATAATCTAGCTTATGTGTGTAGGTACATCCCACTGCCTGAGACAAATGGGATCGAGCCAGACTCCATTTGAGCCCTAAGATTTGATTACAGTTTAAAGTTAGAGTGTTTTGTGTGGTTGAAGACGACACTGGTACGGATTGTAATTTGCATCATCTTACTCAGGTTCGAGGTTTTATTAGTAAATGTTCTTAAGCTATTGACACAAACTTGAGATATTTACTAAATAGAAACGAGGCGACAGTCGATTGTTATTTAACACGGCGGGAGGCGCGCCCCATAATGCAACACGGATGGTCGCTACTGGGTAAAAAATACCACAATGTGTTTATTGTAAAAGTGGTGGTTTGTTATAGGCATTTCAATAAAACATTATTTTATGTTATATTTTGTTATATTTTCAACGACATAATCTGAGAAAAAAGTAGTTACCTCTTAATACAAAATTATTATCTTTTTTTAAAGACACTGCATATAAATCAGCGTTCGTTTGCACATAGCTTATAAAAAACCAAAAATTTGACCATAAACAAATAAAAAAAATGTAAAAACGAGATCATTACAGAACTAGTATCTTGTGTTCTTACTTATAATGATAAATATGACTTGCATTAATTTGGCATTTTTTTGAAAAAAAAATGTTCAAAGTATGATCACTTTCCTTACTATGCCACACATTGAATGTTCAATCTGACTGTACTTTTTGGGCTCATTCTTTACAAACAGACTATAGTTATGCTCTTTACATATTTTTATGACATAAATATCATAAATTTCAATCAGTGTCTTTACTGTCCGTTTATCTTCTCCTTCATGCTCTGAATTACTTTCATGTTCGCTATATTTTTCATTGTCTTCAATTTTAGAATTATCTTCTTCTTGACTATTTTCTAAATGCAGTAAATGTTCTATTTGTTCTTCAATGAGTGGAAATAAGGCATATTTATAATCTAAATCAACAAAAATGTAAAATGTAGACCGTTTAAAATAATGACACAAATAGTCGCTACTGGGTTAAAAATACCCATTCGCACTTTAGATGTGTGTTTTAGCCGAAAGCCGCATGCACACTGCCTACATATTCCAAAAAGCAGTCTAACGTACGTTTCTCGGAAGGTACCTAAAGTGACTCTGCTCAAAATTAAGTAATAAAATAAATATTTGCGAATTTATGCACCGTGTGGTAAATTTTACCCGGTAGCGCCTCCCGCCGTGTTAAATGGTTGAATGTGATTAAACGGATGATGTTTCCAGGCATCTTGTGTATTATTATAAGATTTACAAATCAGGAAATCGAGTATTAAGATTTTGTATTTTTTCTCCATAAAGCAAACTACGCGATCACCAATAGCAACCAGCAGCAATAGCCAAGTAAAATAAAACAGGCATACAACTTCCTAGGAGCCGTTATCTCCGTGGATAGCAACTTTTGTTCACAAGATTAGAGCGAATTATTGGACAATTCCCGGAAGGAAAAGTTCAGGAAAATACAAAACTGAGGGCAGGCCTCCTCCACCGCGCCGGGGGAATAAGTAATCAACGTTTTGGAAAATTCATTACAACTTGTAATTTACAAGACTAACGAACGGTACAAGCGATAACTTCATCAAGACTGGCCTCCCATTTCATTGCAAAGTACGTTGCCCAGTTAAAAAAATAGCTACGAAACAAGTTAACAATATCAATATTGACATCATCTTTAGCAGAACAATGAATACTTTCAAGTTCCAATTCTAGAACAGAATAAACTCGAGAATCATGCGAATATTAGTGGGTTATTTCGCTTTTTAAAATCGATTTAGATTCCGTACAGACTTCCGTTCCCAATAATCTGTCGTTGGATTAGTTTACTAGATACGAGAAAATAACAGAATGTGAACCGTCAAGTGACTTTCCTATCATTAGTAATCTAAACCGTCGATAGATTGAACATCGGGACGTACCATTATAAACTCTAGGTATCCTGCAATGGATTGTTGTTAATTTGTTGATCGTAATGATAAAGAGCCGCTGCGTGGTTCCGTGCCGCGGTTACCGGCCTTGCGTCGACGATTAGCTTAAATTCAATTATGCCTACACGGCTCACTAAGCCTTCCTTTTCTACTACCAGTGCCAATTAAGAAACCAGCGTGTCACTAGAGAAAAAGAAAACCAACCTTTGAGAGCAACAAGTTCGAACTATGATGACACGACTTGTCATCCTGATGGCATGACTAAATAATCGAAACCAATTAAACTAATTTATCTATACATGCGCTGATAAGTGGGTTTTTATAGTTCGAAACTACTTCGCAATTGTCTACATAAATTTTCGACGCAGTTACCGTCTTATAGGAAAATATTGACGTCCTCGCAACGAACAAGAATGCCACAACAATAAATCCCGGAATGTACTAAACAAGGATGGAACTTGAAGTTTGTACGACAGCAAACAAACAACCTAACATAACAGAAATGTACCCCGTTCAGGAAGAATGGCTCGCCGGTGTCATTCGTTGCAAAGTGGGCCCTATAATATCGTTTTTCGATAAAACCTTTGTCATAAAGTCTGTAAAATATAGGTCACCCGCAACAGAAGAGATGGAGCATCAGAACGAGGGAAATATTTTACCGTGAGGACGACATGAACTGTATTGAAACGTCGAGCAAGTAAAATATGACTGAAAATGCACGCCTTAGGCCTAGTTCGCACGAGCGTTTAAAAAGCGTCGCGTTAAAACTCGGCGTTGGGTTTCCGGTTCGTTAGGACCTAAACTCAAATTACCCTATTACACAATACAACCTAATGTCAAAAACACATATAGTCATATAACCATTAATTTAAAACAACCTGATGTCTAAATACCAGAATCCCAAAATACCCTAAAACCAATACGATCTTATTTTGATCATGTACTACTCCTGTGATCACCTAATGTCATAAAAATTGAAGCTCAAAACAAACTAATCCCATAATACACTAGTGCCAAAACACACCAATCTCTAAATAAATGGTCTCGAAACACGCTAGTCCCAAAACACCCTATTTTTTTTTCTCACTAGCATATATGTAATGTGTGGTTTTTAGAGGTCCGTACCCAAAAAGAAAATTTAGGGTGTTTTGGGACTCGTGTGTTTTGAGACTACTGCATTAAGATAATGGTGTAATTCAAGACTAGTGTGATATGGGAATAGTTCGTAATGATCTTTAGCTTTTATGACAGTAGGTGATTATGGTAGTAGTACTAATCGCGACAAGTTTGTTTTGGTTTTAAGTTTTTAGGGTATTTTGGGATTCTGGTATTTAGACATCAGGTTGTTTTAAATTAATGGTTATATGACTATATGTGTTTTTGACATTAGGTTGTATTGTGTAATAGGGTAATTTGAGTTTAGGCCCTAACGAACCGGAAACGGCGTTGGCGGTATTACGAAGTTCCGTGTGTTAAATTGGATTTAACGTCCAACACCCAACGTCGAAAATCGAACAGTGCTCGATAAAAAAACGCCGCGCTTTAAAACCGCCTTGGTGTGAATAAATACATGATTTCTAATTTGTTTTATTCAAACGTTTTTTTAACGCCCGTTGAAAAAACGCTCGTGCGAATCAGCTCTTACACATTTGAGGAATAGTCTTATTGATAAATTCTAAAAACACACAACTTTTTTTTTCTTTAGTCAACAGTCAACTTCTCGTCTTATTGGTTTCAATAAGACGAATGAATTCGTATTGCGAACGAATCGTGAGTAGGTGGAATAAACAACAGGCACAATAGCAACAAAATTGAGAAACGCAACTTTTCCCTATTCTTAAATAAAACCACATTGAATTACGCGTCTATTTTCATTTTTCAATTCATTAGAAGCCCTTTCAAGCTCAGAAACTTGCGACAATAAGTCGTTACTCAGTAGAGCTCAAAATACACTGAATGTATTATAATATGAACCATTGCGGATAATAACCTTTCGGAAGCATGACTGGAGTGGGATCGCAGTAACCTTAAGGACGAGACTTTGCGCGATCGAGTCTGCGGCGCACAAGTCTGCGTGGATTGTATGCATTGTGCGGCGGACTTTTTGCGCGTCGTGCGCGTTACTGTATATAATTCCATATATTCTATTTTCACAGACTAAAAAAGTCCGTCACGGATAGTCTGTCGTCTTTGCAGGGGTTAAGAGCCTAGCAAGGCTGCCCCGGGAGCGGTGTCGTGGCGGCACGGCCTCCCGGGGGCGGGTCGGGTTTCGTCACGGCCGTCCATGCCGATCTTATCAGACGGCAACAGATATTACACTATCGGGGCTGAGGCGGTGGAGCGGCGACAGCTTACTTCGAATCCAAAGATCCCATTATAAATTATTCAAAATCTTGGAAGCCAAAGCATATGGATGGAAGCTTGTGTTGATTCAGTGATCACCTTTGTTCAGCGCAGATAAAGAAGAAAACGTATCCATATTAAAAGACGACTGTTAAAAATGTAGACAAGCGAAATATCCAGAGGGTTTGAAACTTGATCCTTCAGTACCAAAAATTTTAAAAAGTTCAGCTTCAAAACTTACAAGTTGTCTCAATTACGCTAAACTTGACACATGTTTATAACCCTAAGATAACAATTCAACGAAAACCAATCATCCTAAAAACACCTTTAATTTTAAATTAACCGGAATTTTTTTTCGTAGCGTTAGCGTTAGCCTAAAAGAGTAGTAACAGAACAGCGCCGAAGACAAAAGAGAAACTGATGCAGTGTTAACTGTACCAATACCAATTACGCAAAAGAACAACACACTAGATTATAGCCTGTGGGAAGAAAGACGTTGACAAAAACAGTTCGATTACGCCGATCAAGTCGGTTTTGATGAAAAGGGTAATGTGTATACAATCTTGGTCTGTGAAGTACCCGAAGAGGCAAAGTAAAGAAAAGCTTACAGCAGCCAACCTATGAATAAATTTTGCAGTCTGTTAGACTCTGCTCTCCACATCTGTTCAGGATATTTATTTTTTATATACACCAAAACAAACGTGGCATAAGCCACTGCTGAGTCAAAGATCAAAAGAAATGGTTTAACTAAAGTCATGAGTCATGACTAGTCATAAGTTCGAATCAAAAAGCAGAATTATTCATGTGGAAAAAAACCGTGGTAATTGGAAAATACCGACACCAATATAAAGTACGTTCATAGCTGCTCCGACCTTGACACAGATCTAAATTGAGATCAGTGCAATGGGGTCCCTGGGAATATTCGCCTTTCCCGGCTCGATGGGAACGATAGGAACTTCGTCGAGAGCCAACCTTCCGAGTTAATTATGAAAGGCGCCGAGAAACTTGAAGAATAGTTAAAAAGCATTCGTAATATTAAGATTTCAAAAGTCGAGGTAGAGTTATCGAAAGATTGCTGAATTTTTTAGAAGATATTCGACTTATGGTTAATATTAAGGCAGAAAACAACACTCGCTCGCCACACTTAGGATCTTTACACTTCTAAGACTCTTTTAAATTCTAGCTCGTATACTGTTGGAATACGATTCGCAATCGTGTTTTAGGCGCACAGAGCAGAGTGACTGGCGTAACGAACTTGACCCGCTATTGGTTGGCTTCGACCCACATCGACACAACTAGTGGCTAATTCATAGCTAAAAAAACAAACGGAGAAAGTATACTTTAATGGAATTGGTTCAGGACGGCAAGTATGAGTTATCCTCTGCAATAAAAAGGAAAACGCTCTTGATGTAACAATAGAGTTTGGGACGGGTCGTTGTCCTTCAGACCCCTTCAGATAAAGGGATTGTACGAGAACCTACGACAAAATTGAGAAATAGCGTAATAATGCTTATTGTTATCGTGCCAACAAAACTATGCGTAGGTACATTTCAAGATATGAATTTGAACTGAATTCCTTTGCAGTCTCTAAAACTTTTCATGACGAACAGTTTTTTATTATTATTGAGAGTTTACACCGCGTGTTGTGCAAAGTCGACGGAAAACAAAGGCAAAAGTTGAAGTTATAAATAATCAACCGGAGACGCAGAGTCTGGCTACTCTGAACAATCGAATGCAAAAATTGGCAACTTGGCAACCAATGAAGACTGCAAGTAACAGCGAGAGATTAAAATACACCGTACGCTGTAGGATTTCAAATACTATCTTGGAATACCAATGAGTTAATTTGCATTGCAAAAAGAGTGGGTGAGCCTCATACGCTAACAGCCTAACAGCTTTAGAAGTCAATTAGAAGTTGGGGAGGTGTTTCCGAATGCATACACAATTTGTCAATGGGTACCAGTGGAGCGGATTCCCCTGTAATCCGGGGATTAGCTGCGCTTAACGGTCCTATTTACTGCCGGTAAGTCACCTAACACCAGGTTGGGTAATTCTCAGGGGCGTAGCTACCGCCGTATCTGCCGTATCAATTATACGGGGCCCCCGAGCCACGGGGGCCCCCAATGTGACAAGGAAAAAAATATTCTTTCCTCTGTCAAAAATCTTCTCCCCCCCCCCGTAAAGGGCCCCCAAATGTTTTTTTTATACGGGGCCCCGCCAATGCACGCTACGCCACTGGTAATTCTTGAGATTTCCTGCTCCCCTCGTAGTTACCTCTCATCTAAACACCTTCCGATGTTATTCGGATGTAGAAATGTCATGGGTATTCATTATTTTATAAATATGGAGGTACTTATGTGATTTTCAGGAGTAACATTACAGTTGTTATTTAAAAACGGTCAACACAGACTATTCCTGAACCGACCCAAAACGAAATTGCAGAGCCTATAAATACGCAACGATTTGGTAGAGAATGTTATTTCTGTTCCTGCTCGCATTGAGCTGACAGTCTTAATTACCGACCTGGCGGCTTAGCTCCCTGAATTCCCAGATGAAAACTTGGATAAATTTAGTTAAACGTGCACTAATAAGACCTGTCAGTCTGGTATACTGACATGAACGCTGCAACCCGGCTTGTAAAGCCAAGGCTTTCGCGCTAACTTAAATTTAACGATCAAGACCAAACTACACAACCACTTCTATTGTATTCTTGTAACACGACACGTCATATTGGTCTAGTAGCGATTATTATTAAAAGACGTATTTTCAAAATTCTATATTAACGCTCCCATGAATCTGTTCCCATAAATTTAGTAGGTAACGATCCGGATCCCTTGAGCCTGCGGGTGGGTCAAGGCCCGCAACGAACTGGGGCGCTGAAAGGCTGAGATAACTGCAGAATTAACCTGCTTTCAGAGCCTTCGTAATTATGTCATGGCATCTACTTCCACGGTACTCGAAATATCATCACTGTTTAGGTGAAAAATATGTAGGAGCTAGGAACACTGAAACGTTCAATAATCTCTTAAATATCAAAAACCAATTCATACTTTTCCTGCCGATTATGCGACTCCAACCAACACTAACATTTACTAATTTCCGGAAAGGCTGGGAGATGAAAATATGAAGGTAACATAAATAAAGCGGAAGCAAGATTAACGGTATCAGCAAAAGGCGGCCACGAAAACAACTTTCCCCGCTGCGAGCTGCGAGCAGCAGGCGGCAACCCCCGGCGCTGCGGGTCGTCGCCGAAACTAACTGCCTATTCGTGGCCATTGTTCTTATCAGCTCGTTTCATATTCTAGCAGATGTAGGTATTCAGGTTACATTTGCAATAACTATCACCGAGTTCAGTAATTCTACAACGGGGTTTGACATTTTTATTTGTAACACACACGACAACAGCCGTGCACGTCTAAAATAGCGTGGTTATTATTGATTGGTATTTGTGCAGTCTTTGTTCTACAACTATCGACCCGCTCAATAAGCTCCCCGTCGGGGTCCTGGAAATGGCAATTCTCCGAAATGCAGCCGGCGCTCGGGGCTGTTTGCACCACCTCCCCTGGGATGTCTGCTATTGATTACCTACCATGTAATGAAAGTGGGTCACATATTCAATTTTGAATTCAATGGACGCAGTTGATCAAATAATTATGTCGCTGCGACTTCAAAGAACAAGGTTAATGGCCTCATCTGTATTTAAATATAAACAACAATACACTGTTACTTCACCAACATAAATAATATTTCCCCAGCGCGCTGGGACTTCCGTATTTTTGTAATAATGCAAATACGCCATCAAAACATTCAAACAGCGCCATGGTGGTGCTATCCCAAAGCGTTCCTTATCGCCGGCGGAGCAGCGTCGATAATGCGGTGAGCATCGACGATCGCGGGCGGCAGACAAGGCCAGCCGAGAGTGGCGAACACTAGGAAAAACAACCTTAGCTCTCTAAGATTGCAGCTATTGTTGGGTGCGAGGCGCGGCGGGGGAGTGGGGCAACACGTGGCGGGCGACCGACGCAGGCGAGCTTGACCCAGTTGCTAGATGCACCATTTCGGTCCGCTCCCAAAGCAAGGACGGCCCTTTAACATCGATTCTGTCTTTGGGACCTTTGTGGCTTTGTACGCTCCGAGTTAGATGCGCATTTGCTCGACCCACAAAAGGTCCGACTTTGCGCGTCGAGGAACAAAGAGTCTACAGTCGGAATCGAAGCGACGGAGGAGTTGAGTTAATCTTCTGAACTTCAGCAGTTACAATAACAACTAACAAATACGTGTTACGAACCTTATCTAATCGTAAACAATAAACAAAAGTTAGGCTGGCAGCCTTCACTCAGTTTATTTGAGCAACGGTGTAAGGAAATGGGATATCGGTGGAGCGGGTCGGAACAAGTGGCTGCTGTAATGCGGTTTTCAATCTACTCGCTCGCTAGTTGTTGGCAGAACGCCGACTGTAGGTAGACTATTCTGCTAACTAAACTTTATCAATGTTGCAACACGAGGTCTCTTGATGGCGAACAACAAAAGGCTTTGTTCTAAGCTGCTACACCATTTCGGCTTTCATGGCCGTTCTGGTAACCCCTATTGAAGATTGACTCTTTGATAGTATCCTGTTTAATTAAATTTCGAGCTCCAATCATACCATATAGTCGTAGAGCATTATTGTTGAGTGGATAGTTGAACATGTTACGAAATTAGGTAACGTTTACGTGTCCCAGCGACTACGGAACTACGGCATACGGCTGACTGCTCGTAATCTCCCGACAAGGCCGACGTTGCGAGTAGACTCGGTAGCAACAGGGAGTCTTATTGATCCATAAAAAGTCAAAGCTGAACAATGTTATGATATGAGGCCTTGCCAGATATTAGTAAGTGTTTACGTATAACAAAAGAGATAACTTGAAAAATTATCTCTTTACCATTGAAGTCTATTGATTGGTATGCTTCGAATAATTACAACCATTAGCCGTTTTCATGAGTTCATAACTCGAAAACCGAACCCGGCCCCGCTCGGAAGTGGCCGCTTCATCACTAAACATTGCTCATGTAGCATCTCAACTAATGTACCCCACGAACAAGCGATCCTCAACTTCGCATCGAACAGCCTTCCAACTTCGCAAGGTCAGTTTATTATTAGTTAATACATATTTAAATAGGAAGAATCCTGCCTTAACTTTAAATAACTTCACCAAAGTCACCGTGTAAATAATAGATTCGAACAAACAATGTGTGTGCTGTTTATTATCACAGACACGACTCATTATGGCGCAGTTACACCCTGTTATCGATTTTAAAACCGCTCAAGCAAATAAACAAATAAAATGTATAACAGGTGCTCGTTCACTGTTCGGGAAATGAACGTTAATTATCTGCATGACTCTGCACTGGATCAAGACATTGTCAAATTAAACTTAATCTCAAGTAGTCGAGCAGCATCGAGCTGGCCGATAAAGTCATTTACAACAATGCCGATGGCTAAGCACACGAGGCGTATCCAGAACAACAGAACAATGCAAGGCGAGCATTATTCAATGATATTAACTGGTGCAAAACGGTACATAGGTACATCACTTTACACGTCTAAGAAAGAATGGATTATTTAATATTTCATATTGCATTGCATCGAGTTGAAATGAGCTAAGACACGGGCCCTGACTAGCAGAAAATCTGTAAGCAGACTACGGACTTTAATAATTTTAATCGACTATTTTTCCAAAGTTTTAATGCAAAACACATTATTTCTAGTTAAGTAATTTTGCGTAATTCAGACGAGAGAAAATATTTCCACGCCATTAAATAACTAAAATTACATGAATACGCTGAGAGCCAAAATCTCAAGTTAGTATAAATGATCAAGAAAAGCCTTTAAGATCAAGTCTTCAGTAGAAAGTAGGTACGATCATTAAGTAAAGATCTAAGCAAAAGGAAAATAATTTACGGAGCACGTTCTTATAGTTGGCATGACTACCGGCATTAGATGTCTTGGACAAAATGAGCATCAAATGGCGTCATCGTGAGTCGGATATGAAAAATTCTAGATCCAGATGGAATTCTATTAAGTTAAATTACCACGAGCTATACGGTAAAGAACAAACTAATGTTCTTTGTGTGGAAACTACAGTCCGAATCCTCGTATACTGAGAGAAGACCAGTGCCTAGCAGTGGGACGAATATAAGACTGATGATGACTATTATGATCTTACTAGATTAAATAGGATGGTTCATTCAGTGTGAACTGGTGTCACGCACCAATGTCTGGAATATAAGCTAAGTGTATATCGCTTTTCCAATAATGTTTTTAATGGAATATCTTTCATCCATAAACATTCTCCAAGAGGAAGTTCAGTTATCACGCGTTAAAAAGAAAAACTACTTATGCCAGAATGAATATTCAGTGCTTATAGTGCCTACCTTCGTTTAACGAAAAAAGTGTATGAAGAAGAGATCGTCAATACAGGGTGAAAATGAAATCCGTAACGAAATTAATTCCTGATACTCAGAATCACTAGCACAATACGATGGTAAAATAAAAAAAAAACACTTTTTTTTTAAATTTTTTTCATCGGGAAATTCCCAAAAAAATATTAAATGTGGGCACACTACAAACCGCGGTGT
>BHDV01065574.1:60750-77008 GCA_005406045.1 Adoxophyes honmai
TATCTGTTAGCTGTCATAGACACTAAACTTTATAACAAACCAGTGTTGTCGATTGCACTTCAATATATTAAACCTCCAACAAAATTAAAGGAGTAACTCTTGATCTTGCATACAATGTCACCCCACTTTTTGAAAACCAAGCAGGGTTTTTATGTTATACCTGAAGAGATAATACAGAAAATGAAGCATCGTTGCATTTGGTCAACTAAAATACTGCATTAGCTAATGATATTTTCGGTAACCGACAAATGTTTGAACATGCAGCAGACCGGTTAAAATGAAATGAGAAAAACGGTTTCGTAGTTGCGCGAAGTGGTGCAATCTCTAAAAGCTATCGATGGTTATCTGCACGAGATAATTCGTTGAATGACTTGCAAAAATATAAACTGTTTTACCTCGTACGCGCAACCCCTTTTTATGACTTATGATTATGACTAGATTCTTCCCTAAGATAAACACCACACCAAATATCAAATCTCATTAGGTACGCTCACAAATATAGGTGTTTCGAAGATCAAAGTAAGAATAGTTGGAACGACTTGTTATTCAGGCAAAGTCCGTGGAGAAAAGACACGTCCTCTTTTATCCAAAGCCTGCCGTAATTGATTTTTAGGTTGAAGGCTGAAGGCCCTTTGCTAACGTTTCAACAAAAATAGCCAATCGCTATTCAGAATGGCCATGTCAAAAGTTCAAACGTCTGATCGCCCTTTCATAAATGAACATGCCACGATAAGAGAAATATTTTTTAGTGTAATCGCAGCGTCAAAGAAAGAGTTATATTGTAACGCAACATAAAACATGACGAAGATTGACAAAGCGTCCATTAGCAACAATGTACACGATACGCTGTTACTGTGTTTAGGTTTAGCTGAATAGAGGAAAACAGCTGTGTACCTAAGTTAGTGTGCCTAACTAATGTGGCACAGCATCGCCACACGAGTATTTATCACCACCGCTGGCGTGACGCGCTTAGCTAGCAATTGAGATAACAACCAGCAAATGCTGCCTTCACACAAAGTGTAAAAGTAAATCTAAAAGCCAGCGTTTACGTTCCCTTTTCGTAATACTGAATGTACTTTCGAGCCACCAAACAAATTCATAAACCTGTCAACGACCAACATATTGCGGCATAAGGAACTTTGGTACGTTAAACATCCTGTTTTGCTTCTATGCATTTGAATGGGAGAGGGACATGAGGGCTGAACAGTAAGTGCTGAGGGACTGAGGGGCTCTCCCTTATTGTGTGACCCCGGCGTCGGGAGTCATCGCCCTCCGCTTACGGATTGAATGCGTAAAGATACATGAGGCTTCGACAAGATATTTACAAACTCGTTGCTTGAATCGAATATCGCCATGGACTTTCGTAAATGCTATGGGTATTATTTGAAATTGGCATCCGATCAGCACGACCGGAAATTATTACGAAACAAGCACATCGGTCTTATCACGCGTTGGATTGTGTCGGCTTGGCGAGCGATGAAGACCAGTGCGCAATCATACGCAGAGCCGCGGTAATTACAAATAGCGTTAATTGTAAGACGCATTGAGTAATGTCCATAATTCCCTCCTGCTCGTTTCCTATAATACCCAATTGTATAACACGCATAAACGTAATCTTTGCCATTAGAGTAACAAAAACTTTAAAAAGCATACCAAGGAAATGGTATAATTTAACTGAATGCTTCAACTAAGTTTCAGGACCAATTTTCCGTCTGAGCTTTGGTAAGAGGGTAGTAGCGTTCTCAGCTCAAGCCGGATAGTTATAAGCTCTAATTTGCGAGAAGCGCGGGCTACCCGTTGCTGTACGGAGCCCGGGAAGGTATGTAATGTATTTGTATTAGAGTGCACTCCCGCTGTTGCTGTTCCGTTACAGATGGGACGAGCTCTCGGAACGTTTGCTAGATTTAATGAGGGGCTGCTGAATTGGGCTTTGTGGTTATTGCGCCGAATACACGTATACATATGTATAATGTAGCTTTGAAATTCATAAGTACCTAGTGATGTCACTACAATGCTGTCCGGACTTGGTTTGGGGTGGAATGAAGCTTATTTGCTCAAAGTGCAATTCGTGCTCGCTGTATTGAACATTTATTCCGCTGGTGTAAAGTAAACACGCAAAGGATAAATCGATGGTAGCGTCGAGACATGCTAGCTCCGCGAAGGGCAGCAGAGCACACCAACAAACCACATCATATGCCCCTGTATCTTTTATGAAGCCCTCGGGCGCCGACCCAGGCAATCAACTGGTCCAGTTAAGCACATGATACAGTTTAACCGGGCCATCTATTTGCCGGTGATTCATCAGGCAGGTGCGATATCGTCGACAGACTACTCATTGAAACGTAACCGCATTACATTTGCGTCGTACAAAACGTCTTGTAGAAGTTTATTCACATAAAACAATTAAAATATGTTATGTTTATCCGAATACTGTAGAATAACAAAGTTTTTACAAATCCACTTTCATTCCAAATGTTATTATGTTTTAGAAAGCTAAACAATAGCCGTCAAAAACCGGCTCGCTTCTCGATCCTTGGCATTATGGAAATCGCCTCGTACGCGAAGTTAATTGAAATTCGCTCGGCCGAATTATCCCAAACAAAATACGTTTTGTAAACAAAAATTCGTACTTCAGTCAATGCTCGCTTTGAGTGCGCGATCCTGCCATAATCAGGTCATTAAACCCGCTCAAAGTCCGGCGGGGATAGCCGGGCCCGTCCCGTAGATACATCGCTCCCGCAAGCCGCTGTGAACTTTAAAAGCATAGCTCTTTGCCGACCTGGGTCTACATCTCACACAAAATACAACACTCGTCCATAAGGGAAATCTGTTCCGAGGTTGGATCCATCAATATTTCTTCATTTTCCTACTTGGACATGGTCGCCCACACATTGTGAGCAATCGAAAGGCGAAACCTTGTCAAGCGGAATAATTAAGGGAATAACAATGTGAAACCGACTTAATTTGACATTTTAATTGATAAGCGCAACCGAAGACTAACAATTGACGTAAATTTAATTGTATATTCAACTAGCTTTTTCCCGCGGCTCCGCTCGCGTTAATTTTGGGGTAGCACAGAATAGATAGCCCATATACCAATTTATAGCTTTCTACATAGAAAATTGCGGTATTCTCCACAAAACTTCCACCTCTCACTTTGTGAAACGGGGAGTTTTGAAGAGACAAAAAGTAGCCTATGTCACTCTCCATCCCTTCAACTATCTCCACCCAAAAATCACGTCACTACGTCGCTTCGTTTAGCCGTGAAAGACTGATAAACAAACAAACAAACACACTTTCCCATTATTTAATTTAATATTATAGTATGGATTTTAATTTATATCCCGTGTAGTGCCGGGTTAGAATAGCACCTCCCCCTTTCTTCCCGTGGGTGCCGTAAGAGTCGGCTCTGGGAAAGGGTTAGTGTATTGTGGGCGATGGGCTAGCAACCTGTCACTGCAGTATCACGTTTGATCATCTGGTTGCTCTGAAATCGCTAAACGTGGCACTGGATTTTTTAATTCATGTGCTCTGCCTACCCCTCTCGGGAATACAGGCGTGAGGATATGTATGTACTTAATTTGTATTTTAATTTTGTGCGCTATTCGAGGGCGTTTTAGTAAATAGTAAAAAGACAATTAATCTTCTTTGACGAATCAAAGCTGAAAAGTTTGTTTGTTTGTTTGTTTGAACGCGCTAATCTCAGGAACTATCGGTTCGAATTGAAAAATTATTTGTGTTTTGGATAGACCATTTATTGAGGAAGGCTTTAGGCTATTTAACATCACCCAGCGACTAATAGGAGCGAAGAAATATTGGAAAATGTGGCAAAAACGGGGGGGGGGGAATAGTCACTCATCCACGCGGACGGAGTCGCGGGCACAGCTAGTTATTCATAAACCAACAATTATATCAACACACCTAAACATCCAAATAGGTTTTATGTGGCTAAGTGGCTAGCTGGCTAGTGATAATATGCCGTAAATAATGTCAAAATTTGTCAGTTCAGTATATATTTTGACAGCCGCGTATCTTAGGGAATAAGGTTTAATTTATTAACGAAATGTAAGTAACTTTCGCCTTAACGACATTAGTGGGAGAATAATATAAAGTACCTATTTTGCTCGCAAAAAAGCGGGAGACGTATGAAAATCAGCGGCGCTTCCGCCTTTCTAGAGCTAAAACAGAGAAGATTTTAACAAAAACGCGTAAGATGTATGAAATATTGCGGCGCTTACTGTTTTTTGGAGTTGAAAAAGTTGTGTGGGAGAACGATTTTTTAGTTTTTTAGTATGTTACACTAATTTTTTCCACACTTTCTCATCTTATTAACCTTCCCTGAACTTTAACGAACATTTTAAAAAAAGAATTGGCCAAATCGGTTTTTGCGTTCTCGAGTTATATCGTCAGGAAGGAAAACACGACTTATTTTTATATAGTAGATTATGTATGACAAAGGTTTGCTTCATCTTTGTTACACAGTTCGAAGTCCATATTTTCTGGTGGATGCATTAATTTCATGTTAACAACTCGCATCAGTTCAAAGTATCTACGTGGGTGGATCAAAAAGTACCCGTGTTAGAAAAGAAAACGCGGATATTTTTTAAAACTTTTATTTTATGTTTCAACATCATCTCTTCCCAGATCATTACACTTTTCTCAACGTTTTGGTCACTTCTTTAACCCCTCCAAAAAGTAGGATTTGTTAAACTCTTCAAAATATGCTTCTGTTTCCGCTATAACTTCTTCGTTCGACTTGAATTTCTTCCTCTCGAGCTATGTTTTCAAGTTAGGGAACAGCAACAAGTCACAGGGAGCCTGATCCGGCGAATAAGGCGGGTGTGGCAGCAATTCGTAACGTAGTTGGGTTAGTTTGGCGGTGACAATTTTAGATGAATGTGCTGGTGCGTTGTCATGATGGAACAACAATTTCTTCTTCGCCAAATGGGCCGTGTCTCCTTTATTTTTTCATCAAAACGGTCCAATAACTCACAGCAGGGTACAGCCCTGTGATAGTTTCCCCTTTTTGTAAGAAATCTATAAGGATTATTCCTTTACTATCCCAAAAAATCGTGACCTTGACTTTTCCGGCTGATGGGACTGTTTTTGGATTCTTTGGGGCAGATTCGTGAGAAAAAATCCATTGCTTAGACTGCCGCTTGGTCTCTAGTGTATAATAATTTAATAATGGATCCAGGTTTCGTCAACAGTAACGATACGACGTAAAAACTCCTGCGGATTTCGCTCAAACAGGCGCAAACACTCCTTTAGCATTGACAGCCGTAACCGCTTATTTTCATCCTTGAGTAATCGCGGCACCCATCGGGCGGACACTTTTTTCATATTTAATTTATCGTGTATTGTATTAATTGTTATTCCGTACGACACCCCTATAGCCTCTGCTACTTCACGCACTTTGGTTCGTCGATCGGTGACCAACATTTTTTTTACCTTTTGCACGATTTCTTCGGTAACCACGTCTGCCGGCCGCCCTGGGCGGTCCTCGTCGAAACTAGACGTACTACCTAATTCAAATTCATTAAACCAATATCTCACGGTAGTCATAGACGGCGAAAGACCTCCGTAGACAGCAACTAACTTAACTTTTATTATTTCGCATGTTTTTCCATCCAAAAATAAGAAGCGAATTACGGAATGATATTGCTCTTTTTCCGTTTTGTACGAAAAACAAAACAAGTCTTACAAATTTTGCCGTCAGAAAAAAAAATTAAACGAAAGACAATTAACAGTTTTCATTTTTTTATTTTATAAGGTCCATACTACACGACGGTAATGCCAACTTTTCTAAGTAATGCCACATGTCATCAAACACGGGTACTTTTTGATCCACCCTGGTACCTTTAAAATAAACAGATAAGCGATATTTCGGCAGAAACAATAATAAAAAACGCCTAGCCTTCGGCACCGTTGTTGCTATGTTGCTCTCATTAAAATTCAGTTGCCGCCTCGCAACGAGCTCCACGGCGAAGGCCTCGCTCGGCAACGACGCATTAGCTTCGTCGTACTTCAAATCAGCAGTAGATTAATTCTAATAATTGAGTCCTCCAAACGATTACTAAGAGTTCCTTGTGTCTACGTCACTTTCCATTAAGATTCGACGGGTTCAACGACAGGGCTGATTCATTTACGTTTACATAATCCTTATTTAGTCGTTCCCAATTACAGTGTATCCGTTGAACAAAGATAAAGGTGCATGTGAGGTGACATGCGAGCCGTAAAGGACACGCGGGCCATCATTCAGGAGTCCGCGTCAAGGTTCAAGAACTCCTTGATTAACTGGTTCTGCCGGTCGACAACCTCGCACGCTGCCGGCCAGCCGCCCTACGTCGGGATCAGATCGAAACCGAATAAAAACCTTGTGAGGGTGGGTCGTAAGATCCAATTTGTGCTCGCAGACCTATTAGCATTTCAGGGCGGTGAGGGTGTTGGCCATTGTTGTCTGCCTTCCCGGTCTTTGCCCTGAGTCTAGACACGGAATTGGGAAAGTGCATGAGCCGAGAGCAGCGGCCTGCGCCGAGCCGGTCAACAACCGTCTGAGGTGCAGCGCGGTCGATACCGCCGGCACGCCGGAGGGCCGCGGTCCGGCCGCCAGACGATGACAGGACCCATTTAATTTAACATGCTAGACAAATGTCTAGCATGTTAAATTAAACTGAGTCCATTGTGCAATTCGTATTGGCTCCTAGGTATTCACTGGGACGAAACACAGTAGGTATGTACAAGTCAATTGTAATTGACGAAATAAATTAAATTTCGAGCTCGTCTACAATATACCTACCAAGTTAAATTGTTATTTCGTTGAAATGAATTCGATAGACATTGAAAATTCTCAGCTACAATGCAATGATCGGTTTATTGGAATTCTATAGCCGAAGACGGCGATGGCGTGTCGCGAACTGGCACGAAATAGGGAAGATCGAGCCGCCCGCGGTACCCGAAAATGTCAGCTGCCAACATCGACATCTGAATATTGTTGTATTCGGAAACTTCCTTTACTTCCTTTGTGTTACAGTATTTAATTTAACTTGTGAATTTGAAGACTTGAAGGCATGGTTTCCTGTTGGGGCATTTCAAAACCTTTAATGAAAGAATAAAATCAAGAGCAACAGTTTGCATATACCTAAATACCTATTGGGAATACCCAACATGATATTTATAGGTGCAGATTATATATTTTCCTTAAATCCGTTGGCTTTATTGAGATGAATGATCGAAATTCTGTATCGAGTAATACCCCGCGTAGGGCGAGCATTTAGAGGACAACCTTAAACCATCCGCAGTGCGACGAAATGAGACCGTCTCCCAGACTTGTTAGAACATGGACTTAAAAAGTAGATACTTGCCACTTTCGCTCCTATCGCACACAAGGGTAAGTAATCGATTTAGAGGCCAGCATTGCGATTAATTGCCGTGAATTTCTTTTGAATCGATTTATTGAACTTTACTTTGCCATTCTTGGAAGGAGCTTAATAAGCTAAACGGTCCAGGGATGTTGAGTGTTGACGCACGCGACCAGGACGTGGGCAAATCGGAGAGATTAGATCTTTTCCCCAAACTCGTCAGTTCCGCGTAGCAATATTTCCATTCGCATTTTTCCCCACTCGATTTTCTACCTATTCACCTTTTTTTGTCATTCGCTTGCATTCCTATTCTCAAATATGTCTAACCGAAATTTCGCACGATATTTTAATTTCTTATGCGATATTGTTCCCATACAGGAAGTTTTTCTGTCGTTATTTTTTGCAATATTCTAATTTCTTACGCGATGTTGTTCTCATACCAAAAGTTTTCCTGTCGTTATTTTTCGTAATATTGTAATTTCTTACACGATATTGTTCCGTTTCCGGTTTTGTACGCGATATTATAAAAAAATATTCGCTGTAGCTTTACGTAACACGTTTGTTTCTTGCGTGATATTATTAAGTTATGATTAAGTTATACTAGTATCTTCTATGGTTCCAACGAATACATATTTAAATATGAATATAAATATCTACTTTTATATTTTTCATACATTATATTTTCTAAACGTCATTTACCATTAATAATTGAGATAATAAAAAAAACTGATTGAGTAAATTTGCTATTAGAAAATCAGGACCCTAGTATAAATCGCGAATAGTAAAAAAAACTCATTGAGTAAATTCGCTATTAGGAAATGAGGACCCTGATAAAATTCAGGAATAATAAAAAAACTGATTAAGCAAATATACAATAGAATAATTATGACTATTGGCAATACCTATGAATGATAAAAACGTCGAATGGGTAGAAATCCGAGTGGGGAAAAATGCGAATGGAAATATTGCTACGCGGAACTGACGAGTTTGGGGAAAAGATCTAATCTCTCGCAAATCGAAGAGACTACTCAAGGCAATGAGTATTCTAAAGCGAAAGTAATAAAATAACGGACAATAATAATCTCGGTATTACATAATAGGCGATGTGTTCTGCTTATTGATTGCGAGTGACAGCTCGCATCGACGCTCGCTCCGCGGGGGAGTTGGCTGCAGGGTTTATGAGATACCAAATAGATTGGGAAGGGTGCATGTATACTTGTTCATTGTTTTCATCTGGAGTACCTAAGTAGCGTTTTCTCAGCCAGCACACTGGCAAGCCAAACAAGAGGTTACAGGAACATGTTTTATCAAATAAATCAGTAGGTACTTTTTGGTTCATCAAATAATTACGAATGAACAAAGGAAAATATTATCAAACTTTAAAGGGGATTTTGACTTTACTCCTAGGTAAAATTTTTACTCAATAGTCCCTTCACTTGAAACATCGAAACTTGTATCCTATCTCTAACACAAGAAAAAATATACATATGGACAATATAACAAAAGGTAGGTGTGAGGTCCCTTAAGAAAAGAGGGTTGTAAAAAACTGGCCAAATGCGAGTCAGACTCGCGCAAGTTTGCATGGTAACATACACCATTTTTTTAGTTGTATGATTCCCTTACTTTAGACGTTAGAGGGTGGGAGTGGGAACACATTTTACCACTTTAGAAGTATCTCTCTCGCAAACTATCCAGTTTAGAAAAAATATATATTAAAAAGCTCAATATAATTTTTTGAAGACTTATTCATAGATAGACCCATGGGTTTGATGAAAAAAACATTTTAGAGTTTCAGTTCAAGTAATTGTTTTTTTTTTTCTAATTTATATGGTTCATACAATAAATCTACTTACCAAGTTTCAACAGTATAGCTCTTACAGTTTCTGAAAAAAGTTGCTGTGACATACGAACAGACAGACATACAGACAGACATGTCAAATCCATAACAGTTCAAATTTTTGCCATTTGGCTACAGAACACTAAAAACCCAGAACTAAACAAACAAAAAGGTAAGTTGGCAGATTTTTATTTTTATTTTATGTTTTAATGAAGCTTAAGTATACCATGGGCCTCTATGCCGTTTCATAGCAGAGTTTTAGAACCAAATTTTCATTATATCATCTTGTTTGGTAAATTAATAATTTGCAATTATTATCATTATCAGCCAGAACAATAGGCTCAAGGCCCTGGCTGGAGTGTGACCTTATCGCTGATATGATAACCCCGTCTGCTGCAACTCCGTGTTGGTGCAGGTTATGACAAGGCCAGAGCTTGTTTGTACAGACAATTTTACTATTAACACAACACATTTTTATCTTGTAGCCAACATAGTTGTACGCGGAGGACTGGCCTGATATCATGCAAGACAGAGAGTTGTGGAGGTTAAAAGGTGAAATAAATTAACAGGCTTATAAAAAAAACCCCGTATAATAAATTGATGTTGTTTAAGAAACAAAATTACATAAATGTAAGCTATTCGCATAAGTGTAGCTGTTAGCATAAATAATTTCTAACCTGAAACTCAGTTCAAACTATGCTACTTATTACTTTGATAAAGGAATAAATGAAGTAAAATAGAATAATTAAACAGGTAAATTGATGACAAGAAATTATCATGAGACAGCAAAAAAATTACAGGATAATAATTGTCATTTATTAAGTAAATAATTTAGAAAGTAAGCTTTCACATTAATGTCTCATTTATCTAAATTTAAACTAGAATTGTGTCAAATGTGGCTAGGAACTGTAAAGTAATTATGGTTTTATGTAATGTTTTGTGTGGATGCAGACGTAAACCCATTTGAGAATACAGGCATTATTTTTATGTACGTATAATTTTGAAAATTCACGAAAACTATTTTGGTTGCATGCGCATCCCAGTTTCGCCTCTTGTTTAAAGATGGTAAAAAAAAGTAAATATTTCTGCAGCCTTAATGATTATGTTACATAAATAACAATGTTATTGTCAATGACACCAACAATAATTTAAAACTAAAGTTTTGAGGAAGTACCTCCCTTTTTATACATACCCACATTATTATCAAAATATGCAATGTCCAGTAATTTTTAAATTCAAAAAGACACATGCATTATTGTGGCTATTACAGTTTAAGAACTAAAATAGCCACAATAACTTATGTGTATTTCATATGTAAATAAGTGTTTTGACTACAAACAGCCAGCAAAATTATAATGAATTGGCTGTTTTCATTGTGATAGTAGGGTGACGGCACCAGTTATGGACGGTTTAAGTTGACAAGCACCAGTGATGGACACTTCATTCATAATTTAAAGACCGTAGAGTTGTGAATTGATTGTTGTAAAACAAATTACTTTTCCTTAGTGGGTAGTAAATAAGAGTCATTGTCCATTACTAGTTCTATGTCCATTACCAGTGCGGTCACCCTAATTGGTAACCAGATTCAAATAAATGTTTGCAAAATTGCATAAAGATATTATGAAAGCAGAATCGAACAGGGGGGTGACACTACCTTCAAATAGTTTTTTTAATGTTCAATGTTCATAGTTTTGAGCTGATGAAATCAAAAAAATACTACTCTAGAAACACTATTTATTAGCCCTTTGGCATTCTATTATATGTGATTATAGTAAGTTTATACCATAAAATCATTAGCTTTACAAAATTTTTCTAGAGCCTTCCAGAACACTGCTAACTGTAAACAATGATTGAAGGAGCTTTAATAGATTGCAAAATACTGACAATTTTAAGTGATTTAGAAGCCTACACGACTACTCCAGCTCGCACAGGATGGTACAAAGCTACATTGCCATCCAAAGACAAAACAATGGCAAAATAATTATCTTTTATCAGTATTCATAAGAAGCAATTGTCATACCATAATTAAGTGGCATTGAATTCAAAATGTCCCTCACAATAATCCGCCGCCCAAGACACCTGGTATAGAGCGACCAGAATACGCGGAGTGCGTCTCGACTCGACGCAGGAATAGACCTTGTACGAATCCCACATTCCACGACAATAACAACGTCGGATCAAACCAAACGCGCAATTGAGACGACTATGGACGTTCCCAACGCGAAATAGCCAAGTCATAATTTACTCCACAGTGTTGATGCAAAGTGTACGATCAGCTGATTTCTTTGTTTGACTGTCTAAGACTAAATTCGATGCAACTAGCTCTTCGAGCAACTTTATGACACGTCAGATATTCCGTAATTAAACTACACATTAACGCGTCTCGTCACACGACTCAGATTAAGTATAATGTGTTTTAATGAAGTTTAGCGTGTTACTCAATCCATAAACAAACGAAAGTTCCTACCTTTGTAATGCACTCGAAGATTATTTTGCGACAGCCCGATGTAGCTGAACTTGTCCTTGGCACTCCATGATCGTGGCAATGGGGTTTCTTCTTCATTCACATTTGGATAAAGCAGTTTTAAACGGTCTACAGCTGTATCACTTTGCACTTGATTTTGGGAATCCATCGTTCCCCGTCCACTACCTACCGCAGCCATTTCTGATTTCCCATTCCCGTCGGACAGTAATGTCAGTGACGTCACATCCACGGTTCCCGAGACTTGCTACAGGTGGCAGCACTATAGCACTAGTGCTGTAAAACAAAACCGATAAAACCGATACAAATAAAGATTTCTGTTCAAGTGCCGTTCTTAGCCAAAACCAAGATCACTGACAGTAACCATCTGAGATCACGATCATACATAATATCTACATATCCTCTATGTATCTACATAGAAGAACTTTCTTATAACTACAAATTAGTAACCCACATTTATTTTATTCCATTCCAGATGCGTTTAGTCGATGAACATTTACATTACAATGTTTATTCAATGAGTAATCTAGAATTATTCTATTCTATTCTTGTCTAATACGAAATTTCAGTTGCATACCAGTTCAACACTGATCATTAATTAAATTGCTTATCAAAGGATCGTGTCACGGCTTAGTAGTGCGTAATTTAAGATAATCACTACAGAAACGAATCACACAAAGATAACTAAGTACTAAGTTCGCTTAAAAAGTTTAACCTTTCTTAACTTAGCAAATTAAACAGAATATGTATTCCGCTAGCGTGAGAAACAGTACTCCTAAATATTTACAAGAAATAAACAGTAGGGTAAACATGAAGCTGAAAAAAGTTAAAAGAACATGTAGTGAAATTTTAGAGACTCGGCAGTTATACGAAGATCAAGTGTTAGAAGTAAAAAATTGGACTACCCAAGGTTACAATAGGAGTTAAAACAGATTATCTAAGTTGTTACTATTTATTACATTTTTTCAGATTTATCAAGAGGCTCTGAATGAAGTTATTCAGTACAGCGTCACATATTCCAGTACACTGCATAACATAAAACAAGCATATGATTGTGCTATACAAATACGCGACGAGCGAATCTCGCAATTTATAACCCAAGATGTGAGTAAAATTAGATAAACTTAACATTAATTTAGTATGTTTATTACTTTGAAAGTGTTTCATGTTCATCATCACAATCATCATCAACAACGTTTTTAGCGTTTTAAAATGTAATTGAAACACACTGACCTAGGACAACACGTCACTCAAAGTGACAATCAATGACATTATGACATTCACTTTTTTTCCCATCATTTATTTTTGTTTACAATGTTCAATCAAACCAGACTTATCGCAATAAACTACTGATAATAATATAAACGAAAAGACTCGGTTATCTACACTCATTCGTGACTAGATAGTCAAGAAGCGAAGTCGTATTTTGTATTAAATTAACGAGTTTGGCGCGAAAAATGGCAGACAAGGTATCGACAGGAATTAAAGTTCTCGATGGGGGCTTCTCGTCGCAGCTGTCGTGCCACGTCGGCGACAACGTCGACGGCGACCCGCTGTGGACGGCGCGCTTCCTGCAGACCCGTCCCCAGGATGTCATCAAAACCCACTATGACTTTCTAAAAGCTGGCTCTGATATCATTATGACTAACACGTACCAGGCCTCCGTCGGAGGGTTCGTCAAATATCTCGGCATCTCGCCCGAAGCAGGCTTAGAATTGATTAAAAGTGCCGTATCTCTCGCTAAAGAAGCAAGAGACAAATATCTTAAGGAATGTGCCAACCAAGGCGCTTTCGACCGCAACCCTCTCATCGCCGGGTCCATTGGGCCATATGGAGCGCATTTGCACGACGGCTCGGAGTACAACGGGTCATACGCGGACGCCACGCCCGCCGCCACCATCCGCGACTGGCACCGGCCGCGCATCGAGGCTCTCATCGCCTCTGGAGTCGACTTGCTGGCCTTTGAAACCATCCCTTGCGAAAAGGAGGCAGTCATATTAGTCGAAATGCTGAAAGACTACCCTAGCATTAAAGCGTGGCTGTCCTTCAGTTGTAAGAATGACAAACATATAGCTCACGGAGAAGATTTTCAGACTGTTGCTAAGAAGTGTTATGATCGCAATCCAGAGCAGATCATAGCAGTGGGGGCCAACTGCACCGCCCCGGCCAACATTGCCGGTTTGTTTGGGGGTATCAATGACAATAGGCAAGTCCATATACCTCTCATTGTGTATCCTAATTCGGGTGAAAAATATCATAAGGTTCTAGGCTGGATGGAGGGGGACAAGCTCCAACAGCTGGACTGCTACGTCCACGGCTGGCTAGACCTAGGGGTTCGCTACATCGGGGGCTGCTGCCGGACGTACGCAGAAGACGTCAAGCGCATCCACACGCAAGTACAAAGCTGGACTGATAAGAAATAACAAGCAACTCATCAAGAGCGACTAATCTCCATGAGCTCTCTACACTCACAAGCCACAAGAACACTTGTAAAACGCGCCTTATTAAGTAATGTACACAAGCTGTATAATAATAATAACTTTGTTATCTTGTCTGTATCAATAAGAAGTATTATAATGTTAAACAATTTTTATGTTATTGAATTATTAAAAGACAATGTTATCAAATGTAACATCTTTTATTTACCTGATATTTAAAGAGCTTCTGATAAACAAAGTAGATAGGTACACTAAGGTATATTATGTTCCTTTCATTATGTTATGTATTGTTTCATAGTATTAGCAAATCCGTAGCTAACTAGCAAGTGTTTTCAGCAAGTAACAGTATGAAGTTACTGGGATAAAACTCTCCATGCCTATCTAGCTAACTACCTAGTGCGAATAAAGTCTTGTTAAACTCCAGACAGACGGGAGAGCAAGCGCGTTCGACGACCTTTTTGGCTCGTGTGTCACCTTAGGACGACTTATTTAGGTATGAGTCCTTAACGAACAAAAGCGAGTAAAACCGTCGAGCATATTAGGTACGCGAACTTACTCGCTGTTATTATTTTTAATAAGACTGAATACATTACCATGTCATTGCCTCAAGAATTATAAAAATGACTGACTGAATCTGGTAGCAGGAGCTGGCTACGTACGTAAGCAGAACAAAATACAGGAGTAGTTCATGATTCGTTTCAACTTTAGAGCATAGCAAAGTTGACTTCGATATTTCGGAGACCTCTTTTGGCCTATGGCAAAAATGACGCATCTACCTTCCAGCAAGTGTTCGGCGTGTCGGCGCGCGCGCAGCGACGCGACGAGAAGCTCACGCGCCTGGCCAAGGAGGCCGAGAACCTGCGCGACCAAAACTTAAACTTGAAGTTTGAGATATCTAAACTGAAGAAGGAACTGGGAAAGGTAGTTTCATCTTCATTATTTTCAAACCCACTTTGTTTTCCTCAGATGTCGAATGAAAAAGTGTTGGTGAGTTTATTTTTCGATGCAATGCCTACCTTTCTACCTACCCAAAGTTTTCTGTTGTGTAATTTGAATCTTTAAAAGTTGCGAAACCGTAGCAAACGAAAGCGCCTTAGCATCTGCAACTTTCTATTCACCTATGTGCCTATGTAAATAGGTAGAACAGTCCAGTGGTCACGTACTAACGTACATAACCATGGTAACGGTTTAGTTTTTAACTATTCCACTAATTTGAGCATGGCTGAAGTAAGTATGTAGCCCTTTCGAGTAGAGACAGATTCCTTAAATCCCCTCAGAATAACATTGGTTCAATTCGTAAAGGTATGAAGCGGATCAAGGCAGCAGATTGCGAAGACAGTACGTAGGCCTCGCCCCCTGGTCGCACTGCTTCGGAAACTACCTACCGCAAGTACCGCATACCTACTAATTCCTAAAAAGCTGTGCGATCGCGACTGTAGGGCCACGGCTGCCAAGCCGCTACTGCCATGGTCCAAATCATACCTTTAGGAACCCAAGGTTGTCTAATAGACACTCTTAATCCTATTCAAACACTAGATGAAAGACGAGCAGTTCTCGGAGTATTTGTCGCTGGCGCGCGAGCGGGACGCGCGGTACACGCTGTACTTCGAGAACCTGGCGCTGCAGCTGCGGCTGCGCGAGCTGAGCGGCGGCCCGCCGCCCGCCGCCGACGGCTACGCCGACCCCGTCGTGCTGCGGCTCGCGCTGGAGCGCTGCAGGTGCGTCACACCGCGACAGGGACCTGGCGCTGCAATCTTAAGGCCCTGATCGACGGGCGAGTAAAACCGCGGTTTTATAGTGCGTCGGTAAAGCTCGCCGGTGTATCACTGCAAAACCGCGGTTTTAAATACCGCCTAGCTTGGCTCGCCTTGCAGAACCGCGTATCGATTAGTACCAAACGAGCCGCGAGCCAGGGTCGTCGGTTTTTAAAGCCGCGGTTTTACTCGCTCGTCGGTCAGGGTCACCCCAGCGCCACCTATCGCCCAGTAGTAGAACTTCTTCCACAAATGTCATCAACTGTCAAAATGAAACATCGCGCTAACGAAGTTTCGAAGTTCGATTGCATAAATACAAATACTAACTTCCTCTCTGTCTGTTCTAACTGTCTGGAGAGAGATCTTAGGGGTCATCCATAAAGTAC
>BHDV01065575.1:0-14633 GCA_005406045.1 Adoxophyes honmai
TAAGGGTTCCGTTTTTTCCTTTTGAGGTACGGAACCCTAATTACCGACTTTCGTTATTATCACTTACATTTACTGTCTCAGACTAGCTTAGATGTGTGGCCGGTACTACTTATATAAAATTTTCACACGCACTACTAATACTTTTGCTTGTAAGTTATAATTACGAACCCTGGTAGTAGAAAACGGTTTTGAAATGGGATAGTCAATCACTATCGCACGACTGTTTAATACATACACTCACGTCTATGTTCCCAAATGGATAGGCAGAACACTCGAAATGTGACAAAGACAAAACCATAACTTCAAGCATAATTTTAGGTTTGAAAACAGATGGAAGAGGTAAAATAGTGACACTATCCTGTCGCCTAAAGCACATCTAAACATTCTAAACCTATTTACTTAGTCGCCTGTTAGCCTGTTACGACATCCACTGAAGTAATAGAGAAGTTTTATTTTATCCCGACACAACACAGGGCTTGAATTATTATAGGATAAAATATGGATGATGACAATATATTGATGATGAAATATATATCATTCTAATAAGTCCTTAAGTTAGATTATGGAAAAAACTGAGACGCATATTTTTTAGTTTATCAAATAAATAAACAGGTAAACATGAAGGTACAGATCATCAAACTTCCTGAGAGGTGCTCGTGACGTTCACGCGAAACTTTTAGGCTCTGTATTATCGTCATTTTTCGTCTATCAAATAAAAGAAAAAATATGGGTAGGTACAATATTTTTTCGTGGTCTATCTGACGGCCAAAATAGTTTTCTCTAGTCTAGCCTATTGCAAAATTTCCCACAAAGTTCTGTGTACTGCGACGGAACGTTCCACCGATCGAGGCCTCACGCTGCGATATGAAGACGTGCGGTGAATAGGTTACAATGCCCGTCGTAAAGTTACAACCGTATCACAACCCTAACACAATGAAGCGGTATTTGAATCAAACGGGAACAATTGTAAGGGCATTTATCAAGCGGGCCCAGTGAGACGTGATGTGAGATAATGAGTTAGTCACATGTAACAGGGTGACAGATAAATGTAAAGGTGAATGTTTACAACACTAAGATTCAGTCCTGAAAAAATGGTTTTCAATTACGATGTACTGACGAAATATCTGTGGCAGGTATACATACAATCACGGTTATATTTCCGAAAAGGGGTAGGCAGAGCACATTAAACATTGTGGAGATAAAACCATGTCTGTTTTACGTTTCATTGACACTAAACTTCTAGTTTTTTTTTTGGAATAAAAACTGATGAAATAAGTATATTAGTGACAGTTTGCTAACCTGGCGCCTAAAGTATGCCTTAAACTATTTCCTTAGTCGCCTCTTACGACATCTACGGAAGAAATGGAGAGATATTATTCTAACCCGACACCAGACGGGGTATAAGCAGTTACAGTTATATTAAATAGTGTGTGTATTCAGTTAAGTACATGGAATAAACAAATGCCGTAATTCTTACTCGGGCCATAAACTCGTAATCTTAACGAGTGATGCAAAAGGTACTTGCGTTAAATTATCCGCAAATTGTGATTTAAATGATACTTAAACATATCTGCCTCGTTATTTACAATTCTCAGCTGAATTCAAAAGCAGCCATAGAAGTTTTTTTTAACGTTAAACTTTTTTGTTACTTAATTGTTTTATGGCAATTGAAATGAAAAGTAAGCTTAAGCACGTGAAGTATTCTGCCTTGGAGCCAATGTACGATTTTGTTCCTGTCGCGGTCGAGACGGCGGGCCCTGGGGTTCAGAAGCCCTTGATTTGTTTAGGGAGCTCGGTCGCCGTCTACGAGATCGAGGGTGTGATCCCCGCTCAGGCTCGTGGCTGGTCCAGCAGGTGTCCATTGCAGTCCAGCGCGGCAATGCAGCCAGCGTAATGGGCACCTTTGGGCCAGGCACGGATCAGGGCGGAGATATTTAGTTTTAAGATTTTGACAAATAAAGTGTGTAGGATTGTATAACTAACATAGGATTAAGTGACATTATATAACTAACAATGATTATGAAATAAATAATAATAATTTCTAATGAAAAGTTTGCGTCTGTATTCTCAAGTGAGGTAGGCAGACTACACAAAACGCCACATAGACCAAACCATGAGTACTCCACGTCTCGTGGCCACTTGTAGCATAATCTTTAAGTTTTGAGCTGGCAGGTTTAGTAGTGACAGATTGCTAGCCTGTCGCCTAAACTATATCTTAACCTATGCTTTATTAACCCATTAACGGCTAGCGGTGCCATACGGCATCACCTATAAGACCTTTAAACATCCGGGCCAAATTTCGCGTGAGATGTAATTGATCGACATTTTATACGTCAAATTGGTCTAGGAGGAACGTGCCTTTAGATTAGTCGAGCCATTAGCTAGCCACAGCACATAGTTGGCGAATGTAATCGTAGTAAACATTGTCGTGAGAAAAAAGTGGCAAATATGGATTCCACGTTTAAGTAATTGTGTTATAATTTTGTTATTTTTGGTTTAATGCAATTATTTTTGTTATTAAAATAGTCAGATAACATTAGAAAAACTATTTCTATAGAAATAATTAAGTAGTAACTTTGTTTATTTGTTTTGGAAAAGAATCTTTATTGCCGATGCCAAACGGCACCTGTAGCCCGATACCGTGTCTTTTCAAATTGGGTATAATTTTGGAGTTTTATATATTCTGACAAGTGATATTCATATTGCGATAAGCTATTTGTGTGTTCGTTTACTCTTCTATTGGTTATAAAGACAAATTAGAAAATCCAAACAGAGTGCAAGTATGGGAAAAAGTGTTATCAGTCCGTTGAGTCCAGTTCAGAGCCATCTTCTTTGGATGAAGACGCCATACCGCAAGTAAATAACGATAATTATGTTATTCACGGCGATCAGTCATGTCTACGGTGTATGATGTAGAGCCCGTATCAAGTGTAGGTCGGTATTCCGCAGCTGAGAAATGAAAGGTACAAGTATCGTCCCGCAGTGTTTACTTACTACAACCGTTACATGGGTGGTACAGACTTGATGGACCAAAACATTAGTACCTACAGGATTGGTTTTTGTGAAAAAAGTGGTGGTAGCCCATTTCCACTTACCTCATTGATGCTGCAATATGTAACGCTTGGACATTAGCCAGGAAAACACGTAATTTGAGCTTGAGTTTCGGAGGCACATATTTCTTGTGTTTTCGTAACTTACCTCGAGCTGCTGGTGTCGCCCTCTGGTATCGCGACAATCTCGGACAGGTCACCGAGTCTCCGATGACATTCAGTACGATGGAATAGCTCATTACTTGGTGCCATGTCCTGAAGGTGTTCGTCGTAGATGTACTTACGAACATTATAAAAGTCAATCCAGGCTGTAATGCAGCTAATGCGACGTAGGACTTTGAGTCAAATGTGATAATAAATACCATGTATAATTATTTGATTGCAAAAAAACATATTCCTCTGATTTTTCTTTTTAATAAATGCTATATCATTAAATTTTGTTCTATATCGAAAAGACACGTCAATGGGCTAGTGATGCCATACGGCATCAGTCATTTTTTTGAAAAGTACTGGACCGATTTTTATTTTGATTTCAATTTTCTATTTCTGGGGTTCAACATAGTAACATATTTCAAAATCACGAAAATCGGAGATCTTAAAAAAATTCCGCCGTTAATGGGTTAAATGGTTAAACAATGCGGAAAATACAGCATTATAAATCACAGTTACATTTTGTTGTGAATTACATTAAATTTATTATTTTCTATAATTTTTTTTGAGTGAATTTATATTATGTTATATTTACTAAACAACTTTTAGTGCAGAATAACACCTCTCCATTTCATCCATGGATGTCGTAAGAGGCGACTAAGGACATAGGTCAAGGTATACTTTAGGCGACAGGCTAGCAACCTGTCACTATTGTACCTGCCATCTCAAAACCTAAAAAATATTATGCTAGAAGTGGCCACAAAACGTGGAATCGTCATCGTTTTGTCTATGTAGCATTTTGTGTGCTCTGCCTACCCCGTTTGGGAGTGCAGGCGTGATTGTATGTATGTATGTAAAATTTTAACAAAAAATTATGTTTTGCACTTATCAATAATAATTATTTTCTGTTTCTGGTTAGTAGGTAAGCCACAATGAGAGATAAACGTGCAAAAATATCGCGCGACGTCGAATTACCTTGACCGCCAAGTTTTATCACCTTTTTTTAGACTTGTGTACACTTTTTACTGATTCCCCTCCGTTAACTCAAAAAACTTAGGTCCTAATTTTATTGGCCTTAATTTTGGTAACCCTAATTTCAGCATTCCGAATTTTCATAATAGATACCTAATTACCACTAACCCTACCTAATAATGCTGAGACCTACATTTTACTAAATCTATGAACCTAAATATGCATACCTACACTGGATTTAGGATATAAAAGGCAAGAACAAAGTAAAGACGAGACGAAAGTAAATGTTTATGTTTAAATGTGATGTATGAAAGTAAAAAGTTTAAAATTATCTAAAGTCGTAGAACAAAATGTTTTTGTTTATGATGTAAGCTACCAAGTCTTGTTTTGTTTTACCAACGTTGTTTAAAGCTAAGCGTCCACTTGTCGGTATCGTACGCATCGGACGTATCGCACGCAACGGATTGTAGTATTCTTTGTATAGAAACTCATACAAGTGTGTCAACCTGTCCGCATCGTACGCATCGCATTTCGCCATATATCTGATTGAATCCGATGCGTCCAATGCGTGCGATGCGGACCTGTCGACGCTTAGCATAAAGGAATTAACCGGCTTATTTGTGAAATATTATGCTAAGCGTCCACAGGTCCGCATCGCACGCATCGGACGCATCGGATTCAATCAGATGTATGGAGAAATGCGATGCGTACGTTGCGGACAGGTGGATGCACTTGTATGAGTTTCTATACAAAGAATACTACAATCCGTTGCGTGCGATACGTCCGATGCGTACGATACCGACAAGTGGACGCTTAGCTTTAGAAGTTGACAGTCGTGAAAATTTCCTAATGTGCCGGAAGTTATGTTAGACTTCGGTTTCACGTACTCCGTAGTCGATTAAAAAAAACTCGATGGAAACGTGTCAAAACAAAATATCTTTTGTTTTGGGTACCTCGCGTAGGTCACGATAGTAAATGATACCCACACCGATAAATATAACAGAAAAATACTTAATTGCATTAATAACCAAGTTAGGTAAGCCAGTACATGATAACAGAGTGGCGAAGGTGATATATGTTATCTGGATAATAAAAATATACCTACTTTTCGAATTATTATAACTTTCATAAAACTGACCAGCAACGGCTGTCACCAGACCACATAAGGGGGTAAAATGGGAATAAAACGGGGTGTAAAGTTAGTATCGAATTTGCCGAAATTGAGTTTGAAGGTTCTTTATTGAAATACTTGGGAAATGCTTTACACATTTTTTCGAAAATCATTCTTTGAGGAAGTAAAAGAGGGACGCTAGTGTGAAAGATTTCGGAATTGCCTGTTAATCATCATTTACTTAAGTGCGGATCAAGACGCGTGCAAAAGCTAGTTTTTAGGGTCCCGTATCCAAAGGATAAAAATGGGATCCTATTACTGAGACTTTGCTATCCGTCAGTCTGTCCGTCTGTCACCAGACTAAACCTCAGGAACCATAAGAGCTAGGCGATTCAAATTTCAGAGATGATGTATTTCTGCTGCCGCTTTAACAACAAACACTAAAATAAAAATAAAAATTAAGGGTGCTCTCATAGAAAAAACATGATACTATTATTTTGGCCATTTTTAGTGGTCACCATTCTGCGAACTGTACCTCAAGAACCGTGATCGCTAGGCAGGTGAAAATTTCACAGAATATTGTGTTTATCTTGTCACTACAACACGAAAATATTAAAAGAAAAAAAAAAAAATAATTAAGAGTATAAAATACGTGTTTTTTTTGCTGTTTTTGGTACGGAAAGCTTCGTGTCAATCAATATACTAAAGTAACAGAATCACAAATGCCAAACCAACAGCGAATCCCAAAGACTTCCAAGCAATCAAACCCAACGATACTCTATGTCTCATAGGATCAGTGCCTCATTAATTGAGCCGCGAGGATTAACTGTAACTCCTGACTTGTCGTGGACTGATTAATGATCACCCTGTTGGGCAAGCGCAAGCTTACCTGCGTAAACTGCCTTTTAGATCAACTTGCCTCAAACTTAAATCTTAACTTGTTTTTAATTACGTTTTAAGCGGAGTTAAAGTTGAGCCCCAAGAAAGTACATTATTAGGGGAACATTCGACGCGATGGAGGGTAACTAATAGAGCATGTTAAAAAAAAGACAATTAGTGTTTTTAATCTATTGATGATGAAACATACGGATGACTCACGTCTTAAATGGAGTTTAGCTCGAAATGTCGGATTCAGAAAACGACACTCCACCACCCTCGCGGTTTACCACTATGTCCAAGAAATTCTAAACCAACTTAATTCCAAATACTATGCCGTAGGGTTACTCCTGGATATGTCCAAAGCATACGATAGGGTGTCCCATGATATACTTCTCCATAAACTTTACGGCATGGGTATCCGAGGACATGTCTATAATTGGTTCAAATCATATCTCGAAAACCGAAAACAGTTTGTCCAAATCGACTGGATAGACAAACACACGGGCGAAATTAAAGAAATCACTTCAGAAATGCGTCACGTGACGTGCTCAATTCCTCAGGGAAGTGTAATCGGATGTATCCTATTTCTTGTGTACATCAATGACTTGCCGAAAATAATAGATGCAACTTGTATAATGTTTGCGGATGATGTATCAATACTCTTGAATTGTAGTAGCAGTGTGGAATGTGAAGAACGCCTACAGAAAGTATCTACAGCAGTCACCAAGTGGCTTGCAGAACACAATTTAGAAATAAACTTAAAAAAAACCAAAATAATTCAATTTAAACCAATACAAAAGAAACCCTTGCAAATGTCTCTAAATATTAACAATGATAAAATTGAGGAAGTTGCCGAATTTAATCTATTAGGCATAACAATAGACTCTAGCCTAATTTGGAAACCCCATGTACAAAAAATCAAATCAAAGTTATCTAAGTTTATATATGCACTGAGTGTCCTTAAAATAAACACGAATACAGAAACAGCAAAGACGGCATACTTTGCTTATGCACACTCATGGCTCCGATATGGAGTGATGCTTTGGGGGGCAAGCTCTGACGCCCACCAGCTCTTTGTGATGCAAAAAAAGTGCATCCGTATCCTAACGAATACCAGGGTCCCAAATAGCTGCCGTCCATATTTTAAGCAGCTTAATATTCTTACACTACCTTCATTATACATAATGGAAACAGCGCTTTTTGTCAGGAACAACTCACACTTATTTACTAAAAGGGTAGTCAGGTCGCAAAGACGGAAAAACGATAACAAATTGGACTTACCATTATCCAAACTAGCGATGTATAAAAAGGGACCTTATTACCAATGTATATTAATAACAAACAAATTACCCGACAACATTAAGAATGAAATAAGAGATGAAATTTTTAGACAGAAATTAAGAGAATTCCTAGCCAAAAAATGTTATTATTCAATAGGGGAGTTTTTAAAAGATCCATCAATGTAATTCCAATTGTAGGTAATCTGTGAAATTGTTAAGTATTTTGCCGTTGTAAATTGCTGTGCCCTGACAGGGTTCATGTCACGAACATAAATATTATAATAAGTAAGATCTACTGTACGACATGATTATAATGCAAATAAATGAATTATGAATTATGAATTATGAATTATGAATGTTTCGGGCTAGACCGTAGACGACGAACGCTTATAATTGTGAGCGAAAAATATTATGTTGAGTTAAACTCAATTCAAGACGTAACTTATCGATATTTCGAAGCTAATTTTTGCTAATTACATAATTATATTATTACTCAAATAATATATGGATGTAAAAATGTACATTTACTAGTCGTGTAAACACAACGTACAATATGTATCGCAACACATAACATTTCGCTCTTTCCGATCGTACAATTTGCCTCGTGCACAAAATAGTGCGAGCATTTGCTTAATAAAAGGTCATTATAAGTACGCGGTACAATTATACCAAACCTCCGTACTAGCATCCTACCATAACGTACGGGTTTGCGTCTGATGTCCCTGTTTCCTGGGAACCGCGTGATTAACGACGATAGTTAGAATTTCTCGGTGGAACGTTTATGCGGGTGTTATTAGCGACGAATTAAACTTAGCCTTGACAACTTCATGTGTATGTGTGTGATTTTCTGTGGAATCCGCGGAGCTTTTTGTGATCCTTATAATTAAAAAAAAAAACATTCTTTCTTGTTCTTCTTCGTTGGGTAACTGCGCCTGTTTAGTAAGTAAGGACGTAAGTAAAAAATACAGTTGTATTTTAACTTAAGTTAGTTAATTTAAATAACATTTTTCAAAAGTGGGTAGGTATCACGGAAGTTTTATGTTCAAATGTAATTTTGGCATTTTAGACTGCAATACAGACAAAGTCACTGGCAACAGCTAGTGTTTATACATGCGGCAAAAGCTGACAGAGATCATGGTTCAACAGGGTTCTATCTGGTGTCACACGAAACTTGACAAGTCTTAGGTATCACGAGACTGATAAAAAATATCAAATTATAACCAAAACAACGCTGACTGGTATCTATATAAACCCCAGTGGGTCGAGAAATTAATCAGTTCCTTCATAGTTTTGTCACTTAATTTTAATTCACATTCGAGGTATCCTGTAATAATGAAGACGTTATCAGGTCTCGTGGTTTTCATGCTGGCTGGAGCCGTTCTTGGAGATCCTGGTAAGACTTTTATTTTTAAAGCAAGCCTTCCATAGCTCTTAATATCTTTTTTTTCTTTTTTCACCTTTTTTTCTTTCGTAGATATCGTAAGAGGATACCCTCTTTTTTTCTTTAGGCGATATACCTTTAGGGTAAAAACCCATACCTCTTTCATCTATTTAGAAACTTAACACTTTACCAAAAGCCACAAAAGGTGAAATAGACATTGACATTTCCACCTAGCCTATTTGGGAATAAAGGGTTGATATTTGTGTAGGTATGTCATTTATATCGTATTATAAAACAAATGCCCCTGACACAGATTTCTTTAAAACCTTTTTATAATCGCTGCAAAACCAATTTCAGCGTATACTTGCCTAACGATGTGATCGGAGAATGCATTAGTGTTTTGTTACAACGTCAACATACACAGCACTGATTCTCTAATGCATCGCCTGCAATCTCAGACACTAACCCTTTTTTAACGTTCATTGATTATATTTAAGTGGAATCTTGCCTGTGGGCAACTTTTAGATGTATTTAGTATTTTCAATTAGTTTATTTTTCTTAAGATCTAAAAGACATAAAGCATAAGAACAGTAAGTCAGTGAAATCCTTGGAATCGATTTTGCCTCTTAAAAAAACACTAGAAATTTTATGAAGTACTTTGGGTATTTTAGTATGATAAGCAATATAATTTCTTCAGACAAAAAAAAATAGTTTAGGTATGCTTTTTAAATCGAATATACGGCGCATGCACTAGACAAGGAGGATTGGTAAAAAGTAGAGGAGGCCTTTGCCTATTTTATTTTTGGGCGCTATTTTACAATCTTATTTAAAATGATAACAATACCTAAATAAACAGGCACAAAATGTTTTGGTTAAACTTTACAAATTCAAATAATACCACATTTTGACTAACATTCACTTTTTATTACAGCAAAAACATCTCTATCCGCTTTTTTTGCCAAGACTGTGAAAGAACTTTCGGACATAGATGCCCTAGGAATAGCACCATTCGAAATAGTATTTGATGACAGCATTGGTGTGACCTTCCACCTTAGAAACCTGTTTGTGACTGGCTTAGAAAATCAGAAGTTTCACGAATTCAGGTGAGCTAAACTTTATGTCAATACAAAGTGTTCGTTTGACTGTTCAGGTTTTTTATTCGTTTTGATGACTTATTTATTTTTATGAAAATACGTAACCCAATCTTGTGTTTCAGTTATAATGACCACACTAAAAAAGTAACGTTTGGATATGAAGCCAATGTATTCATTGGAACTGACGTCGTTATAGAGTACACGAAGAAGGACTCGAAAACTTTCCGAGGCTATTTCACATCTCGACCAAGTGAGTAGAAATTGAAATATATATTGTACATTAAATACTGTTTTAAACTTTCGTGATTCTCACACATATTTATGTTTACGCGGGACTTAATCACGGTATTTTTTAATTACCTCTCGACGTTTCGGCCACGTTACAGCGACCGTGGTCACGAGTTGACTGAAGCGGAGCTCGACGTTTGTTTGGCAGCCCGGGTCCTTCGAACTACCCGCACTTGATTTTCATCAGTAAGGGTTCCCTGAACTACCCGCGTTTCACCGATATTGTCCACCGTTCCTCTATTACACCGACACACAACACTAACAATGTCAGACGCTCGCACCGAATGTTCGTCTCTAGGCTGACACTTATTAATAACCGGATTCCATGAAGACGAAAGCTTAAAACCATCCCCTCGGTTAAAATTTTTATGCTTTTTAATTTCAACCGCTTCACGCACTATTCGCGAGTAATAATGGCGTTCTGTAGAGAGGATTCTGGGATTATGAAGCTCGATCCAATGGTTTGGTCCAGACTCCAACAAGTGCTCAGCTATGGCAGATTTGTTTATTTGGCGATTTTTAACAGCTGCAATATGTTCTTTGACTCTTTCAGCTATAGTCCGCTTTGTCTGGCCAATATAGGAACTACCACAACTACAATCAACCTTATAAACACCCGGTGTTTGGTAGGGAATAACATCCTTCGGCGTACGCATATACCTCGCGACTTTGGACAAGGGCGTGTATACTACTTTAATGGAAAACTTCCGTAAAAGGTCCCCAATTTTGTCAGTCACTCCTTTCACATAAGGCATATACGCGGGCTGTCTAGCCACGTCAGGACACTTCCTACCGCTTTTTCTTCTGGGCTGCCACTTTTTCACCACATATCCGTTGTGTTTAAGTACCTCCTGAACATGCTTTAATTCATCTTCTAAAAATTCAGGGTCACACAGGTCATACAAAACAGGTCAACGTCGAGAGGTAATTAAAAAATACCGTGATTAAGTCCCGCGTAAACATAAATATATATTGTACATTATTGTACATACGGTTCTGAAACAGCTATGCTGATGAATGGTTTTTGTTGAATGATTTCAGATGTTGTCGCCACCTTCAAGAGCGACTTATTGATCAAGAAAAATGAGCAAGGCGTGGAATACTATGAACTGGGCCCTGAGACTTTCACATACAAGCTTTCTGCTGCCCCTCAGCTAGACTGGAGTGAAGACGCAAAGAAGGAACTTGCCAACGGTTAGTTACTAGTTGCTATTATCAACACTGGCCATATCACGAATTTCGAATTTTTTCTTTGAGTTGTGTAAAGGAAAAAGTCATAGATTGAGCTTTAAGGGTCACTTACGAACGTTTTCAAACAAAATTATTGGCTGCAAACTAACTTATGTATATGACCCTTACAAGCAAAGTGTATGAAGTTTTACTAAGCTTTGTTCAAATCAAATCTTGAAAGCAATCTGATACATTCCGGGTACCTACAACCTACTTACTTTCACTGTATGCACATGGGTGGCTATTCAAGTAAAGTGAAACCAAAAATGCAGCTCGAGATCTTTGATGTCGGAAATTAAATTATACATTTTTTACAGATGATGACTGGAAAAACCAGAGTCCAGCCACGTTCGTTAAGTTTAATGATAAAACAATCAATGAAATTGTGACCAAGGCTTTCAAGTATGAAATCGATGGCATCAGAGCGGCGCTCAAGAAATCGCCAGCTTCCGCGTTCACCAAGAATTAATTTCGCTATGATACAAATAAACCGTTAAAAAGTTGCTACTATTTTTTTTTTTTTAAACTCGCTTTGCATTCCAACGTTATAACGTTAAAACAGGCGTAAAGAGCATTGGGTTACCTAATGATCAAAAACAACTACCTATCGCCTATCTGTAACTTAAACTATTGACCTTTGATCACAATGAACTATCAAACCGAAATTGTGAATGCATTACCAAACTAAAGGGGTAAAACCAATGCCCCAGATGCAAACATATGTCTAGTTTTTTTCTTATTTTCAGCTGGTACAGAATTAACTGTTGTCTACGACTTCTCTTGCTTAGTTTTCGCTTAAAGTACATTGTTTCGGGATAAAGCCTGTGGATTCCCTTCCTTACATCTCATACAGATCCTACAAATACATACATACATACATCACGCCTGTATTTTCAAATGGGTTAGGCAAGCCGTGACTTACACGTTTCGTAGCCCCACTTCCAGCATATTTTATAGGGTTACAATAGTGAGGCAGTAGCCTAAAATAATACCCACTTACATACATACATGACGCCTGGTTTCCCAAATGAGGTAGAGCACACGAAACGGTACACTGTCAAAACGATGACTATTTCATGTTTAATAGCCACGTCAAGCATATTTTAAGGTTTCATTAAGAGATACAATAGTGACAGGTTGCTAGCCGGCCGCTTAAAATATACCTAGACCCATCTTTAGTCGCCTCTTACGACATCCACGGAAGAAATAGAGATGTGTTGTTCTTAATCCGACACCACACAGTTAGCCATTATAATGTTAGCCTTATCTTCCAAATACATACATATTCTCACGCCTGTATTCCCAAGAGGGGTCGGCAGAGCACGTGAATTCAAAAATCCAGTGCCACGTTTAGCAATTTCAGGGTAACCAGATGGTTAAACGTAATATTGCAGTGACAGGTTGCTAGCTCATCGCCCACAATACACTAACCCTTTCCCAGAGTCGACTCTTACGACACCCAAGGGAAGAAAGGGGGAGGTGCTATTCTAACCCGGCACCACACGGGAATCTTCCAAATAACTTTAATAAAACCTATTTTAAACGGCAAAGTTACGTGTTCTAGCAATGTAATTGTTTTCCTATCTCTACACATATTCCGCTAGCGTGCTGGCCAGCCGCGCTCTGAAACTTTGCGATTATATCTCAGTTTTTAATAAAAACGGATTTGACGACGTCTGACTACGGGCGAGGCAGCGCAGACGCAATTTATTAAATTTGTTAATAACGTAGCCACATTTAACACAATTTTAGATTCAAACATAGACGAACGAAGTTTAATAGTGATAGGTTGCTAGCCTGTCGCCTAAAACATATCAAAACCTATTTCCTTAGTCGGTTCTTACGATATCGACGAAAGAAATTAAAGGTGTTATTTTAAACCCGCCACACGGGTTTCAATATTTAGCTTAACAATATTGACGACTCATGATTTTTCTGTTGAAATTATTTGATTTCGTCTTTCTAGCAAATATAACAGCAGCAATTGTATGTACTAACAGAAGTAGACATACTTTACCTATTTTGTTTTTAATTTCACCAAGTAAAAAGGGACTCTACCACTAACTATTTAGCCTTAAAACCGCACTTGAAACATCGTTTATATCACAATCAGCTTTAAAATCGCATAAATTATTACTACACATTTCCAGAAAAGCAGTTAAACTAGTCAGTAAATAATAAATGAGCAGTTACCCTCAATGTTTAGGGGAAGTTTTGCTTGCGAAGTATTTGATCCAATTTATATAGAAGATAGGGAATAGACAGATGCACCAAGGCCATGAATGTGACATTCGGAAAAACTCCGTTTCGGAATCTCGAATCAGAAAATCGAACGCAGTCAATCCATACAAACCTATGGACCAGCCAAACACAGACGGAAGCTTTCCGTTCGGAATTCCGAACTGAATTTTTCCGAATGTTGCATCCATAGATGTCGTATGGATTTAGTGCGTTCGGACAGTCCGATTCAAGATTCCGAAACAGAATTCCGTATGCATGTGGCCGGCCTAAGATGATGATGAATTGAAGGTATTTGCGATTTTCATAGGTACCCACGAAACATTTCATTCCGAAAACACAATAGTGACATGCTATGTGTACAAAAATTAGGATAGACGCGGAATAAGTAGTCCTATTTTTTCATGCTGTCTTATGTTAGTGTCAATAAAATTGTTATTGGCTTTATTTGCAGCTATGAAGTTTATTATAAGGAAGGACTAAGATGGCAAGTTGTCTAAAATTATTAATTTTTATTACTCTGCTCCTTGTGTTGTATATTATATATTTGTATAAAGTTATTTGTATTTGTTGTGTGTTTGTATTTTGTTTTATTTTTATATATTTGTTTTATGTACAATAAAGAGTCATACGATACAATACAATACAATTAAACGGAAAACTGGATATTTTCGAAATTGAATTTCTGTCAAATTGGATGAGTTAGTAAACATCTTGATCCTTAGTTATAACGATATGATACGGTAAATATCGTCCTAAACTAACCTGAGGTATGAACCATAATGTTAGCATAACGAACGTCAATATAGTTTCAATATTATTACCCCGGTTATATTTACCAACATAAGTCACCCTTAACTTCGTTTAATTTATAAAGAACTAGCTTTTGCCCGCGGCTTCGCTCGCATTAAATTCGGAATGACACAGAAGAGATCTAAGAATTATTTGAATACGATATGT